>CM066983.1:123406604-123409450 GCA_033977485.1 Hydrangea macrophylla
TTTAGGGTTTAGGGTTTAGGGTTTAGGGTTTAGGGTTTAGGGTTTAGGGTTTAGGGTTTAGGGTTTAGGGTTTAGGGTTTAGGGTTTAGGGTTTAGGGTATAGGGTTTAGGGTTTAGGGTTTAGGGTTTAGGGTTTAGGGTTTAGGGTTTAGGGTTTAGGGTTTAGGGTTTAGGGTTTAGGGTTTAGGGTTTAGGGTTTAGGGTTTAGGGTTTAGGGTTTAGGGTTTAGGGTTTAGGGTTTAGGGTTTAGGGTTTAGGGTTTAGGGTTTAGGGTTTAGGGTTTAGGGTTTAGGGTTTAGGGTTTAGGGTTTAGGGTTTAGGGTTTAGGGTTTAGGGTTTAGGGTTTAGGGTTTAGGGTTTAGGGTTTAGGGTTTAGGGTTTAGGGTTTAGGGTTTAGGGTTTAGGGTTTAGGGTTTAGGGTTTAGGGTTTAGGGTTTAGGGTTTAGGGTTTAGGGTTTAGGGTTTAGGGTTTAGGGTTTAGGGTTTAGGGTTTAGGGTTTAGGGTTTAGGGTTTAGGGTTTAGGGTTTAGGGTTTAGGGTTTAGGGTTTAGGGTTTAGGGTTTAGGGTTTAGGGTTTAGGGTTTAGGGTTTAGGGTTTAGGGTTTAGGGTTTAGGGTTTAGGGTTTAGGGTTTAGGGTTTAGGGTTTAGGGTTTAGGGTTTAGGGTTTAGGGTTTAGGGTTTAGGGTTTAGGGTTTAGGGTTTAGGGTTTAGGGTTTAGGGTTTAGGGTTTAGGGTTTAGGGTTTAGGGTTTAGGGTTTAGGGTTTAGGGTTTAGGGTTTAGGGTTTAGGGTTTAGGGTTTAGGGTTTAGGGTTTAGGGTTTAGGGTTTAGGGTTTAGGGTTTAGGGTTTAGGGTTTAGGGTTTAGGGTTTAGGGTTTAGGGTTTAGGGTTTAGGGTTTAGGGTTTAGGGTTTAGGGTTTAGGGTTTAGGGTTTAGGGTTTAGGGTTTAGGGTTTAGGGTTTAGGGTTTAGGGTTTAGGGTTTAGGGTTTAGGGTTTAGGGTTTAGGGTTTAGGGTTTAGGGTTTAGGGTTTAGGGTTTAGGGTTTAGGGTTTAGGGTTTAGGGTTTAGGGTTTAGGGTTTAGGGTTTAGGGTTTAGGGTTTAGGGTTTAGGGTTTAGGGTTTAGGGTTTAGGGTTTAGGGTTTAGGGTTTAGGGTTTAGGGTTTAGGGTTTAGGGTTTAGGGTTTAGGGTTTAGGGTTTAGGGTTTAGGGTTTAGGGTTTAGGGTTTAGGGTTTAGGGTTTAGGGTTTAGGGTTTAGGGTTTAGGGTTTAGGGTTTAGGGTTTAGGGTTTAGGGTTTAGGGTTTAGGGTTTAGGGTTTAGGGTTTAGGGTTTAGGGTTTAGGGTTTAGGGTTTAGGGTTTAGGGTTTAGGGTTTAGGGTTTAGGGTTTAGGGTTTAGGGTTTAGGGTTTAGGGTTTAGGGTTTAGGGTTTAGGGTTTAGGGTTTAGGGTTTAGGGTTTAGGGTTTAGGGTTTAGGGTTTAGGGTTTAGGGTTTAGGGTTTAGGGTTTAGGGTTTAGGGTTTAGGGTTTAGGGTTTAGGGTTTAGGGTTTAGGGTTTAGGGTTTAGGGTTTAGGGTTTAGGGTTTAGGGTTTAGGGTTTAGGGTTTAGGGTTTAGGGTTTAGGGTTTAGGGTTTAGGGTTTAGGGTTTAGGGTTTAGGGTTTAGGGTTTAGGGTTTAGGGTTTAGGGTTTAGGGTTTAGGGTTTAGGGTTTAGGGTTTAGGGTTTAGGGTTTAGGGTTTAGGGTTTAGGGTTTAGGGTTTAGGGTTTAGGGTTTAGGGTTTAGGGTTTAGGGTTTAGGGTTTAGGGTTTAGGGTTTAGGGTTTAGGGTTTAGGGTTTAGGGTTTAGGGTTTAGGGTTTAGGGTTTAGGGTTTAGGGTTTAGGGTTTAGGGTTTAGGGTTTAGGGTTTAGGGTTTAGGGTTTAGGGTTTAGGGTTTAGGGTTTAGGGTTTAGGGTTTAGGGTTTAGGGTTTAGGGTTTAGGGTTTAGGGTTTAGGGTTTAGGGTTTAGGGTTTAGGGTTTAGGGTTTAGGGTTTAGGGTTTAGGGTTTAGGGTTTAGGGTTTAGGGTTTAGGGTTTAGGGTTTAGGGTTTAGGGTTTAGGGTTTAGGGTTTAGGGTTTAGGGTTTAGGGTTTAGGGTTTAGGGTTTAGGGTTTAGGGTTTAGGGTTTAGGGTTTAGGGTTTAGGGTTTAGGGTTTAGGGTTTAGGGTTTAGGGTTTAGGGTTTAGGGTTTAGGGTTTAGGGTTTAGGGTTTAGGGTTTAGGGTTTAGGGTTTAGGGTTTAGGGTTTAGGGTTTAGGGTTTAGGGTTTAGGGTTTAGGGTTTAGGGTTTAGGGTTTAGGGTTTAGGGTTTAGGGTTTAGGGTTTAGGGTTTAGGGTTTAGGGTTTAGGGTTTAGGGTTTAGGGTTTAGGGTTTAGGGTTTAGGGTTTAGGGTTTAGGGTTTAGGGTTTAGGGTTTAGGGTTTAGGGTTTAGGGTTTAGGGTTTAGGGTTTAGGGTTTAGGGTTTAGGGTTTAGGGTTTAGGGTTTAGGGTTTAGGGTTTAGGGTTTAGGGTTTAGGGTTTAGGGTTTAGGGTTTAGGGTTTAGGGTTTAGGGTTTAGGGTTTAGGGTTTAGGGTTTAGGGTTTAGGGTTTAGGGTTTAGGGTTTAGGGTTTAGGGTTTAGGGTTTAGGGTTTAGGGTTTAGGGTTTAGGGTTTAGGGTTTAGGGTTTAGGGTTTAGGGTTTAGGGTTTAGGGTTTAGGGTTTAGGGTTTAGGGTTTAGGGTTTAGGGTTTAGGGTTTAGGGTTTAGGGTTTAGGGTTTAGGGTTTAGGGTTTAGGGTTTAGGGTTTAGGGTTTAGGGTTTAGGGTTTA
>CM066983.1:123409950-123498482 GCA_033977485.1 Hydrangea macrophylla
TTGGATAGAGTTAGAAGTTTCCAATCGCACTTTCTTGTTAGCCTGGGAGCTTTCCTCAGTAATACGTTATAACCTCCAAGATAGTGCAGTTATTATTTCGAAAACAGCCCAAAAATTAAGTCAAATGTGTATAGTTGTACTGGGCCATTGAGAGTATTTCTGCAAAGAGTAACACTCCGTTTGGTACTGTTGAGATTGTCTGTCCCACATCGGGGACTTACAACCTAGCTACTCAATATATATGTTCAAGGGGCTACTCCACCCATAGCCAATTAGTTTTGGGTTGGATGCTCCAATTTAACATGGTATTAGAGCAGGTACGGAAGTAACCTTTTCCCGCAACACGTGTAATTGTGTATATACTTTAGATATAGAGTGAGAGTTCTTTATTATAAGAGTGAAGGAGTATGTGGTTCTATCAACCCCATCCCTTGTCCCTATATGCGAGATATCTCCTCCAACTTAAAAGCAGAAGCAAGTAAGATATATATGTGTATATATATATATTTGCAGAAGCAAAAACTGTATTAGAATGCATCTTGTAAATAAGTTAAAAATGAAGATAATGTAATTACAATTGTTTGACCCAAAAAATAAATAAATGTAATTATAATTGACGAGAATGCATTTTGCAAATGTCATTTCAAATAGACCCTAATAACCAAAAAAAAAAAAAAAGAAGTAGAAGAAGAAGAAGAAAAACATAAAATCTTGGGGATCTTAGTAAGAAATTGACATCTTAACAATTTCTAACTATAATGCATTGGTGCATATCACTCTTACACAAGTTTCACCATATTTTCGGTTAACTTATAGGCCACACATCTTTTCTCACAGCATCACAAATTCTACATGTTTGAATAGCATGGTTGCCTAAGTTAACTGATAAAGCCCACTAAAAGGACAACGGGTAATGGCTGGCAATCTTTAGTTCATTAATGACACAGCATTTTCATAAAGGTAAATCAGTGCTGGGATTCGGTTACTTGACTATTATTACATCAAAGACACGGCATTTTCACCATGGATTCCTCATAAGAATACAGTACAAAGCAATGACAATAATTTGAGATGTAGCCAAAAGTTTTACTATCGACCGTCACTATGTACTCTTTTCTCTCATGTTGCAATGGTCGATTACTTAATAACATGCCTTTTGTTTTTCTAATGGAAAGTTAATGTGGTATTTATAGTAGACAAGATACTTAGAATAGGAGAATGAAAATGATGTACATTTTTTAGAAATTAACTAATAACGGCAAACAATGGTACCCAAGTCTTCATGATTGAATTGAAAATCCCATACGTGATAAGAGAATAACTAAAAAATCAATTGGGAAGACAAATGCACAAACAATCATTAGAGAACATAAAGTTAAAACTCCGAGGGAAAAAAAAAAAAAAACAAACAAAGCAACACTATAATCCAGTGGAAAAAAGATGCTTAGAGAGATCAAAGCAATCATCTATTAATATTACTCATCTAAAAAATGTTGAACATGGTTGTGTTTATAACCTGATCATAAGCTCCTCATATACATGATTTCTCAATGGTGCTGCAATTTTGCTGAAATGGGAGGTCCCGCAGGACTCTCTCTTACTCTAGTAGCCAATGCACTTCTTATTGCAGAAGCCTTGCTATCAGTTAAATTTTCCTCCAAACTAGTATCCCCATTGTACTGAGAGCTCTCATCATACAACGAATAATCATCCAATTCATCAGACAAAGCCGAATAGTCCTCCCTCATAAGCAACACATTATGAAGTATAGAACACGCCCCAATACAAGCCACCGCGGTCTTGAACTCTGCCTCGATTGGCCTATTCAGAACACCCCAATTCTTCAAACTAGCAATGGTTCTGAGTGCCCGACAGCGCATCAAACGGTGAGCCTCATTGAATTTTTCTTCATATGACCCTGTCTTTGTACCAACAAAGGGAACAAGTAACCAAGGCAGTAAAGGGTACCCAATATCCCCAACTAAGTAATGAGGTATAGAGACACCATCTATATCTATAGGTGTGGAATTCAGCAGCGTTCTTCCTTGAATATCCTTACACAGAGATGAAGACTTGAGAACACTTGAATTGGGTTTGTTGCCTCGAAAACCAGCAATTATGCTCAGAATTCGAGATGAAGAATCGACTACAATTTGGGCGGAAATGCTCTCTTCTTCAAACCCATTGTTTCTCATTATCTTGAACCTAGTGCAATCGATGACTCCACAGCAATTGGGCAATCCAGTGAGGGTTTCGAATCCGGCTGACACGGATTCAAGTTCGTTCGGGCTCGGGAACCCGACCCAGAATCTGAAATTGGTGCAAAGAACACGGCACAACTGTTTGACGCAGAATTGGGAAATGGGTTCGGAAACCCCAAACCGTCGCGATATTTCCGGGAAATCAGCGCCTGTAGATAGCCGGAAAAGCCCGATGCCGAGCCGGGTTTCGGCGGAGAGGTTTAGCGTCGACCCAACCGGGTCGCGACACTCGAGTAATGGCTCTAGAACGCCAGAGAGCCATTCGAAGGTGGAAGAACTCATTCTGAAACATGCTTTGAACGAGTCGGGATTTTGGGGGAACCCTGAGTTGACTCGTCCGAGTTGAACGAGTCTTGGACCGGGCTCTTTGTCTTCGTCCGTGGAATCAAGTTCTGAATGGTGGGTTCGCTTTCGTTTCCTGGAATTGGAGAGGAGAGAGATGGAAACGGCGATTTCAGAGGTGGAGAGAAAGTGTTGGAGGAGAGGAAAGAGGTTTCCAGAGAGAGTGGAATTGGAATTGGAATTAGAAGGGAAATGGAGGAGGAGAATTAGAAGGAGTTCTGAGATTAGAGAAGAGAGCAAAGCTGCGAAAGCTCGAGAATCCATTTTTTTTTCGATTCTCTCTCTAAATCCAGGAAATGGGGATTTTCGATTTCCGAGCAAATAAAAAAAAAAGGTTTTTGTCTGTCTGTGTTGGGGGAAGGGAATCTGAGTTGACAAACTCAATAAAAAATACCTGTGGCGTAACTGGCGTTGTCTTTTTGGAAGTTTCTATTGGGCACGTGATAAATTATAGTTTGGACATACACGTGGCAGAGTGTAAGAGGGTCTTGATTTTGGACTTTTGATTTCTTTCTTTTTCTGGCCCAATCCTCTCTTGGCCCGTCACCCGATCTGGCCTGTTAACATACCAACTTGTCAGCCCGCCCCGCAACCAGTATTTTATTGATTAAACCGGACCAATCTTCAAGCCCAAGCCCACCCAACACGAGGTAATGGGTTGGGTTTGTAATTTATATGATATATAATATCCCTTGTGACTCTGTGAGCTAGCCGGGCATGCCCTGATTAAGCTCTTAGGCGCAACGCACAACTCACCGGACTCGTAAATCGTAATGAAAGCGGGCCAGCCCCTTGTTTACCTCTCTAGTGAACCCTCTTACAATGCACCATGAAGCCCAGAGTTGGCCCTGTCCTGACCTGTATCGATTATCTCTTACACTATGTTTGGTTTGAGGGAAGGAAGTAGAGGGGTGGAGGGAAGAGGGGAGGGAAGACAGATAGAGAGCGAATCATAATCGAATTTTATTAACAATTTCGCAGATAGATATCTGAAATTCGCAAAACATACTTCATGTACTACTTAGCATAGCTCGAATATAACACCTAATCAATTATTGATCAATACATGGTGCAACTTGTTGTAACTAACATTCCAGTTGGATATGTAGAAAGACAACTTTAGGTGCCCTTCAAAACGGTGTCGTGACACTTAAAACTGTGCCTCCAAAATTTTGGATTTGAACTTCTTTCTATGAAACAATGTCTTCTCTCTTGTCTTTAACCCTGCTCCTCAAAATCTACTGACAAGTGACCATGACATAGTGTCAAACTGTTCAAAACCAAAATGTTATGCAAGGATACGATTAGCAAAGCTAAACATGTAAAAGTGCTTCTTTTTTCTTTTTCTTTTTTTCACAAAGTAGTTTATGTAAAGAATCCAAACCATCACAATTAAAAAGTTAAAGCAGGTAGAAGAAACATAGAAATAGCTAAGCACTATCAAGGAGAAATATATAGTGGCCGGTTAAATAACATGCAAAGACAAAAAAATCCATTGAAAAAAATGAAAACTAACTAATGGTAAAAAATGAAAACTAACTAATGGTAACCTTTCAGTATAGTGTTTTGGATTTTCTTTTGTGACCTCTAATAAGATCAACATAAGGAGTAAGGTACACACTTATGAAGGAAAAATGATAATAATCTACATATAGAATGCCAAGTCCCAAAGAGAAACTTCCAAGTCTCATCAAAACATATCTTTACAATTATCAATAATAATGGTGGCCTTTTTTTTTTTTTTTTTCTTTTTTTCTTTTTTCTTTTCTTTTCTTTTCTTTTTTTTTGTAGTGCCTTCATTTTTGTAAATGATTTTTTAAAATAAAATCAAGTGTAAAACATCAAAGCAACAGTGTAGGTTGCACCGAATTTAACCTAATCTATTATAAATCAAGTTTCCTTGGAGATTTTTATGTTTCTAAAAAATGTATACACAGTCCAAGTGGTTGAAATTTAGAGTTCTGTAACTTGACGATTTCTGGCCATGATACTATAATAAATATATCCCTATATTTCTTTCATGAACTCTGTTACTTCGGATTTTGCATTTATTGAATTATTCGTTCCATTTGAAATATGTAGTAAAAGAATATGCGAATGGAGTTAGATCCCTTACCATTCGGCCATCCTTGAGTACAATATTTTGAGGTTTACACAAAGTCATTATAGATATATGCAATATTTTAAAGAATAAAATATCAATTAAAATGCATCATTGTTTAGATAATAAAATACATCCAAAATTATGCTTGCACTGATAAAAATTAGGCAACTTCACACACACCTTGTAGAAAAAGAATGTGATCATTCAGTATCACATAGACCCAATCTGGAAGACAGGGGTACTCCAACGCCTGTGTAACACACCTCCAAATTTGAAATTTTCCAATGGTAAATTGTGTCCAATTGATCCCACATGCATTTAAGAATTAACAGAACTTATAAGCAAGACAGCATATGCATGATAAGAGGGTTATATCAAATACAAAACTTATAAAAGGTCAACTTCGGAGTGTTTATTTACAATTGGTTATCACTATGAGCATTGAATAGTATTTGGAAAATCTGAAAGCCTACCAAACCACTGGTCTCCAATATTGATTCGTCTTAGAAAATAGAAATATTGTTCAAGTCTTCAATATAGCATACAGTATTGAATAGCAAAATTCAAAGCAATAATAATTTTTTTTTAAAATTGATCATAAATTCTTCGGAATCTTGACCAATATTAACCAAATGCTGATATTAGTTGGTTGAAAAAAGAAAAATCAAATCACTGTCTAAAAATCCGATGCTTCATCAACAGATAAACCACTGTGGAAAATTCTATAAACTACCCAAGTTTTTAAACACATCTTTCTGTACATAAAATAAAGGAAAAAGAATTTTTGGTACATGAATAACCTGGACTAATTCAACTTACCTTGTCATCAACATCTATGAATTGTGAACATAATTTACTTCGTATCCCAAATGCCTTAGGTATCTGCCTAATTCACAAACAAATTACACAAAGAAATCCAATTAGACAACAACCATGCAACCATGTTTGGATGTAGTAAGCAAGAAAAAATAAATTTCAAATTAAAAAGGGGGGGGGGGGGGGGGGGGGGGGGGGGGGGGGAGAACAAAAATGGCTCATGCGGGTTGCTAAAAAAATGATATATAATATCAGTATCAAATATAGAATTCCCACCAAACTAAACTTCAAAAAGATAAATCACGAGTACAATCTACATAATATTGCTGTTTAGAAGGCAAAGGAGTAATTCTAAGTGCTACACAAATGGGTCTTCAGGTGAATTTCATTTCTTAGGCCATCCATGAGTTAATAAATTTCCATTTAACTTGATATGTAACCGTCCATGATTTAATGACATTGATATGTATTCAATTGAAGATGGAAGGCTAAGACTAAAGTTGCTGAAAGTATTTATTGTTAGGAAACTGCGTTTCCAGAATCCGTTGATAGTGGGTATAAGTTGGTACTGCAAAAAATTTCATGAAATCTATAATAACCCTACAAGGGCAGAACTAGGGTTACCTTGAACTGCAAAATTGGATTGCTGTAGTAGACGAATCGAGAACACGGGCTCGATAACAGCTCACGATCTTCTACCGTATTCCTTTGCTGCCAGAATATCGAACTGAGTGTGGGCTCTTTCGAAATCCTTTTAGTTTTCTGCTCTTCCCTCTTTACGTTCTATTTTCTATTCCCAGTTATAACACTCTCTTTGATTGCTGTGATGATTCAATCCTGATCACATTGATCCGACAAAGATGTGTTCGTCAGGAGGATCAAACGATCTCCGATTTACTTGAATTTTTAACAGCAGCTCTGTCTCGACGTCAGGAACGTTGTGTAAAAACTTCAGCAACTTTCGATCAGTATCGAGCAGTCCGAAGCTCTTTTAGTGAGCGTTGTCCGACGCTAGCAATCTACACTCCTATGTCTCTTGAATGCTCACAGAGACTAGGGTTTGGTGGAAACCCTTCTAGAAGAAAGCTAGGAGGTCAAGGGAAGCTTAGAATATGAAATCATGCAACCTGAGAGAAGAGCCAAGCAGCATATATATAGGCTACGATAGGGACCATATGAAGTCAATAAGGAATAGGCTTCCTTATGGAATTAGGAAAACCCTAATTCGAACTGAATCAGATTCTATTTCCATAAATTATAATTCATACCACTAAAGAATTATAATTGCACTCCTACCCTTATCTCAAAAATATATTTCGAGCTCCATGTTATTAAATGCTTATTATCTCCCCATGTTAAGATTACAGATATCCATTAATTAAATATAATTACTGACAATCATATTTAGTTAATTTCTTAAAATTCCTTGAGATCCTCTGCTTAACTTATCTGATATGTCGGATACAAAATCCACCTGCAGGGTTTGACATAATCAAAACTTATAAGCTTTCTCAAGGGGATATCATCAATCCCAAAATTGAGACATGGATTCCATCATTAATTAATATCCACCACACAATTAATATTGCCACCCAATCCAATGAGATATTGACCCATTTAAGGATCTCACCCTTTTAGGGATCAAAGTATAAATATCAAATGTACGTGTCTATAAATTAAATTAGGATTAGAGCATAAGCACTCATAATAGCCATGAGGTATTAATTATCTTATAAGTCAGTATAAAGATAATTACCCCAAGTCGGTCCTGTTTAATACACAAAATGTACCAGCATGGTGAGTTGAAACTATACCGTTTCCCGCAGTCAAGACAAACCTACTACAACACCATGCTGCAGTCCTACCGATGGTGTGTCCAATCCCATCTAAGACTGTAAACCAAAATCTTACATTCTATAATATCTGATGGCCTGATCTTCCGTGTGTAAGCCGAACTCTACACACCAAACCACCTACTATATAGAATGAGAGACACACATTAAATACATAATATAATACAAACATTGCCCACACAGATTCTCATAAAAAATGGATTAACTGATTTTATTAAATGAATAATAAATCAACTACATAAAGCATGGCTTTTAGTATATATCCCTAACATTTATATTAGGCCTGGCAATTGGGGGAGTTAGGGCGAGTTCGGGCTGGACTGTGTGCGGGCTAGGCCCAAAACGGGCCGGGCTCGGACATGTTTATATGTTGTCGGGTTCTGTTCGGGTCGGCTAACACCGGGCCGGGCACGGGTTTTTCCCCTTCTCTTTTTCTTCTTAGATATATATATATATATATATGTATATGTATATATACACTAGTAGGAATAGATGTATATATACACACACGCAGAAAAGTGGGCAACAACCAGACTTGCAACCCAGTAAGAAAAAAATAGGGAAAAACATGGGAAAAAAATCAGACTTGCAAAAACCAAGAAACCAAAAAATCATTTAAAAAAAAAATCGAAAATCAGATTTGCAAGAAACCTAGGAGAGAAACCAAACGAAAACCGAAGAAACCCATTAAATCTAGGTGAATCTAGGTTTCTAAAACAACATACCTACAAAAATATACATATATTTGTGTAAAGAATATTTCCTTGTAAATCAAGACCAACTGAAACCTTATATATATGCCCAGCAAATAAAAAAAACATGTATTTGTGTAATGAATCTTCCCTTGTAAATTAAGACCAACTGAAACCCCTCAATCAATGATGATGATGCCAAAAATTGGTAAAGGGCAAGAAGAGTAATTTCAGGAGAGACAAGAAGTTTGTATGTGGTTCGGCCCTGTTAACCAGGTGGCCTACATCCATGGGTGCGTCGAAGCGCGTTTACTAACAAATCACCGACGGACTTTTGGTGAGCCAACACGGAGGGCGGCACTACCAGAAAACCGGTCAGGTGTATGCATGTAGGTAATATGTATTGTAGTTCTTCAGATATAAGAACGCGATCCCTTTCAATGAGGGCGAGGGTCTCTTTTATAGCTGCAAGAGACCACTCGTACAAGGTAACTAGCCAAATTAATAAACCTAGCTCGATTACATGTGATCAACACAAATTATGGAGGTTTTCTTAGTGGTTTAGGAAACTGCTCGAATTACTCTTCTGAATAAGGTAGGGAACTACCAGCAGTCTTGTAGAGGGAATCATGAGGTAGGCCCGGGTCGCCTTCATCAGGGGTTGAGTTCGCCTCGTGATCCTGAGCTGCAAGCTCAGACCAAGCGGTTTGAGAATGATGGGGCCGGGTTAGTTGAATTCCAGGCACCTTTCCCGGTTGACCCAGCGTCTATGTGCTGACGTAGCGATATGACTTTGACCGGATATTTTCTGACCTATCAGCTGTCCCCCATTTTCGAAGTAGAGGTGATGCTATATCAGATGAGGTTTGAAAATCCATACTATTCAATGTACCGATCAGGAAACTATCCGGCCACTCCTCGGGAATAGGCCCGCCCCCCTTGGCTACTTGGGGTTAGACCGAGCAGTTTTCGTTGGGAACCCGGGGCCGATGGCCACCATGTGTCAGGGTGTGACTGGTTCAGTTAGGATCCAACGACACCCATGTTATCGTAACAGACCTGTCGCATGGTAACCAGACCGTCACATCATGCATTCAATGCGCACGTCTTTTGAGGTGACGCTTCACGTGCCCGAGGAGACAGCTTATAGATGGTTTGGGCGGGAAAATATCTTGGCCGTTGGATCTAATTTGATCTGGACTGTCCGTGCTTTATATATAAGGGGTCCTTGTTCATTTCTTTCATTCTTGCTGCTCAGAGAGAGAGATCACCGAGCGGTTTTGAGAGCAAAAGTCCCCGGTCAAGCTTCCCAAGCTCTTTTCGTGCTATAACTCTTGTAAGTCCTTACTCTCCCAGTCTCAATTCACTGCTCTCTTCATTCTCCTCTTTTCTCTTCTTTCCCGAGGGACACTGGAGAGCACGAACCCATTAGGGCTTGCGCGGGAGTGGGATTTCTTGCTCCTTAGGTTCATCTTCGTTCTTAGGTCAAGTCTCCCACCCTCTGTGATAGATTGGTTAAACCGGTCGGGTTGTCCTATGGCAGTGTTGATTGAGTGTTTCTTTACCCTGAAAGCTCTGTACATACTACCCCACAGATTATTGGATCTGCCCCCCTTGTACCTTAGGTTGGGAGTTGTCGACCTTTACCTAGGCTGCCAGTTACTTCCCTATCCAGACCCAAGAAATCTAGAGATGGAACACTCTAATTTTAATTCCTCTTACCAGTCATTGAACGAACAATCACGGTTCGGGACCCCGGACACGAGCCTAGATCCACCCTCCGCTACTCCATCGGACCACCATAGCGAGGATAAGATCCCGATTCGGGTATCGGACGATGAGTTAGACTAGGAGGCCTCAGTGGCCTCCATTTCACGGGGTTCCGGTGATGAGGTACCGGAGGGTCTCGACCCCGAGGTAGTGTTTGCCTGTAAGTTTACCCCCTCCGTCTTGCGCGCCCAAGATCTCAGCCAAATTAGGGATAAGTATGATATTCCCGATAGTTACTCCCTGACTGTGCAAGTCGGCAGGGCCCAGCTCTATCACTTGGGTTTTGTCACTTTGTACGAGGACTCCCTCACAGCGGGGCTCCATATTCCACTCCACCCGGTTGCCTAGGACCCCCTGATCTACCTCGGAATCGCTCCCGGGCAGTTACCCCCGAATGGGTGGAGGTTTCTGATGGGGTCCATTTCTCTCTGGTCCCAAGTCTTCGGGTATGAGCTCGCCCTTCAAGAGTTCTTTTGGGCCCACCGATCGTTCCCTGTGCACGGGAAGGTCGGGTTCTTCTCTCTGGGGGCTCGACAAGGGAGAAAACTCATTGTCAACTACCCGAGCAACAACAAGGGGTGGAAGAATAAGTTCTTCCAAGTATCCACCCCCGGGCTTTGCGAGCGATCCCCAGGGATCCAGCTTAGGACTTCCTGGGCGGGAGAGCTGAGGAGTAAGCTCGTCCATCATTTCCTCATTTGTTTTCCTTTCCTTTACTTTTGATTGCGATTTGATGGCTAACCGTTTTAAGCTTCGTTTTGCAGCGGGATTTGCCAACCCGCCGAGCATTCCCGAGGAGTGTCAAGTCAGGATCAGACGCTTGGCTAACCTGCCCACCCAAATCTGGAATGTGATGTCCCGGACAGGGGATTTTATTGCCTCCTACTCCCCGGACGAACCTGTTGAAGCGCCCGTCTTTCCTCCAATCATCCCGGGTAAATTCTTATGCAAATTATTTGATTTTATCTGTCTTTCATTGTTTTTCTCGACTATTGACTATGCGATCTTATTCCTTCGCAGAAATGGGTCCCCGAGGAGACATCGAGCAGTTAAGGGCCAGACAGGTCGCCGCCGCCGTCGCCCGAGTGGCGGATAGAGAAAAAAGGCCCGCTGCTGAGACCTCGGGCAGCAATCGTCCGCTCTGGCAAATAAGGCATGGACCACGAGCTCTTCAGCCACCCGGGGAGATGTCGGCTCCCCATGTGGTGGTGGTTGAGGAGGCCTCTCCCTGGACAGAGGTACCATCGGGGACTCCGTTGGGGGAGTCAGCAGAGATTAGGGAGAGGGCTAGGCTCGGCCTTCTCCCCAGGCAGGTAGAGATGTATGTAAACATGTCTCCCCAAGCCTTCTAGTGGTGACTGTACAACCTCTACCATTTTGTAAGCACTTCTGCCTCTGTTCATCCATTTATCACTTTTCGTCCTTTCTCATTTTGTTCTTGTTTTGCTGAGTAACCGACCGGTTTGTATTTCTTGCAGGTCAGCTGCATGGCTGCCGATGCTGAGTCCTTCCTGCCTTTTCTAGTCAAAAGGGCCACTGTTGCTGAAGCTGCCCTATCGCAGGAGCGGGTAACTTCGGAGGCCAGGGAAACTACCCTGGCCGTGGAGAAGGACAAGGTTAAGGGCTTAGCCCTAAGCCTTGGAGCGGTACAGGCAGAGTTGGCGACCACCTTGGCTGATCTGGAGGCCGCCCGAGCCATCACGGCGGCGACGAAGGCTAAGGCGAAGGCCCTGGCTGAGGCGACAGTAGCGGGGTCCACAAAGGAAGCCTTCGATGATGGTTTCTTCCAAGGCTATGAGGATCTGAAGAGGAGGCTGGCCCGAAAGCATCCCGAGTGGGACATCTCGTCCTACGAGGGGATTGACTTGGACTATTGGGATGTGATTCCCGCTACTGCTGAGGGTCCTGCTACTGAGGCTGGGCCAGCTGAAGATGATACCACGGGCGGGGGCTCTGCCCCGGGAGACGGCACCACCCCGGAAGGAGAGGCTGGGGAAACGGGGGATGTGGTCGTCGTGGACGACTCCTAGCCCCTTCTCTTTTCTTGTTTTGTTTTGTTGGTTTTTGTTTTGGAGGTTACTACAAGTGCCCTCAATCTCTGTACAAACTTTTATTTCAATTAATGAAAAGGCCCGTCGAGGCCACCCTTTTTCATCAATCGTCATTGTTTTTGTACTTGCTTGTCTTTGATTGCTAGTGCCCGATCGGTTGGAAACCCTGCTTAGCAAAAACTTAGGACCGTGGCCAGTAGAGAACAGTTGGTCTGCTCAGGACCTGTTTAGAACTCCCCGCCAGGTATAGTGTAGGAGTTAGGTCCTGTTACTATACCGGTCGGTTTCTATGGGCACTGTAGGTACTTAGGAGTGTTGTTTTAAATTTCCAAGTCCTGTTAGTGCTCGGTAGGGTTGCCTGTTTTAGTCTAATGTCCCCCTGCCCCCCAAAGCTTTTGCTAAGGATGGTGTTAACGGGAGTGTCACACCCCAATCCGCCCCCTGCGGGCTAGGACACGTGTAACAAGCCAACAATGACCAAACAATCATTTTTTCTAACGTTCCAAAATAACATTTTAAACTAAAATACTAGGGAAAAAATAGATTTTTATCAAACAAAATAATAAAGAGAAATAAAATAAAGTTTAAAATTATCGAATGATACTTGGATAGAGTTCCCCCTATTACAACACCATTCCCCCTATTAAACAAGAATTGAAATACCAAAATATCACCAAAACACTTGGAAATACTTTCAAAACTTCAATCCACAATACATATTACAAGGATTTAATAAATAACCAAAATAAAAACTTATCTCCAAAAAAAATCCAAACAATAGGAATATAGCTACTCATCTAATCTCATTTACATATGAACATATTAAACATAAACCATTAATCTCGAGCTATCCCAGAATCCCCCATAGTTCAACGCTTCTCACTGTGATGCTCGTCCATACATGCATGGTCATTAGTCACAAAAATCGACTAAGCTTTCGGTCAATGAGTACGTGGTACTAATCATGCAATTGGAGTATTTAATGATTCATAACACCAATTAAACATTCACAACAGTATATCCTCGCAGGCGTGTCAAGTAATCAACCACCATCGTTTTGGACCCCTGATTCCAGGCCATTCTCACTTTGTCGTCGCTTTAAAAGCGATATCACACACTCTCAAGTGCCAAAGTCAATTCGTTGTGGTCGTCACCATTGTCCCCTTTATCTGAGGATTTCATCCCCCTTTTCTTTGAGGAATGATGTCCATTAAATATGGGCTAAATAATGGTGATTATCAATTGACACCCTTTGACCCAAATAAGCACATAAGCAGCTCAACATGTCAATATGGCAATTTTATTAATTTAGACATGTTAAAGCTAACTAATCACATGCTTTTCTACTTAATCACAATTAAGCATTATTAAGCATTTAATAGCAATAAATCACATTAAACATCCAAATTTGGGATTAGGACACTCACCTCACGAATAAGTCCCAAATACGCGTAAAAATCCCAAACTCCTTCGCAAAAACTAGCTTTAGTTACTCCCAATGATATCCCTACATATATGTATCACCCCTCAAAATAGGTTGCAGAAAAAAAAATCATCAAAAATGAAAGAGAAAGACATAGAAATAATCCTCTCACCTACAAGAGTCCGAATACTACTTCGGTTCGCGAAACAGAGGTCGTACGAGAAGCTACAACGACAAAATGGTGCGAAACCCTTTTTTCTTCTTCTCGTTGAAGCTCTAACTCTCTGTTAACTCTTGTTTTGATTTTTTTTTAACTTAACCGACCTGTACATCCTCATATATTAGAGGATATAGTATAACTTTACCTTATTTCTATTTACACCCCCCTATAAGTTTCTAAAGTCCTATTATAAAACCCCTAAACAATTATATTACCTACCCCAATATCTAAGTGGGTATATGTATATGTCTATGTCACGTATGGGTCCCAAAAGTGGTCCCAAATATTTTATGAAGTTGCTAATTAGCCTATTAATTATGAACCATATTCCAATTCGCCCTCACACGGGTACCCAAATTGGCACCATAAAAGATCATAGCTAGCAATAAAATATTAAAAACAATTAAACATATATTCATTTAATCACATAAATGCAACTAAATGCAATTTATCTAATCTGGACCTCCCTTGGGTCCCATTTCACATATGTCCAACTGTGCCCTTATCAAAGCACTTATCACATCGGGGTAACTGGAACTTACCCAAATATCACATGTAATTAATTATACTAATTAATGCATGCAAAATAAATTTTACTTCCATTTTCTGGGTACGGGTATTACATCTCTCCCTCCCTTTTAGGAAGTTTGTCCCCAAACTTTTCTTACCTCAAGAGTCAAATAGCTGAGGATATATCTCTCGAATTTTGTCGTCAGATTCCCACATTGCCTCCTCCACCGAATGATTACGCCATAACACCATAACTAGAGGAATGACTTTAGTTCTGAGCACCTGATCCTTCCTATCTAGGATTCGAACTGGATGTTCAACATAAGTTAAGTCTTCTCGAACCATCAACGGTTTCGGAGTGATACGGTGACTCAAATCTTATAGACAGCGTCGCAACATAGAAACGTTAAACACATTATGAACATTAGACAACTCTTGTGGTAATTCCAACTGATACGCAACTGGACCAACTTTATCCAAAATCAGATAAGGCCCTACAAACCTCGGACTTAACTTGCCTTGCTTACCAAACCGTGTGATGCCTTTCGAAGGCGATACTTTCAAGTAAATATAATCACCTATCTCGAATTCCAACGGTCTTCTACTTGTATCCGCGTAGCTTTTGTAACGACTCTGTGCAATTTGTAGCCGTTATTTAACTAACTTGATTTTGTTAGTAGTGATTTACACAATTTTAGGACCTATAAGTTGCTTTTCCCCAACTTCTGCCCAACACACTGGTGATCTACACTTTTGACCATACAATGCCACATAAGGCGCCATACCAATACTCGTCTAGAAGCTATTATTATAAGAGAATTCCACTAATGGGAAGTGTGTCTCCCAATCTGATTTAAAATCCATAACACAACCTCGAAGCATATCTTCCAGAATCTAAATAACTCGCTCTGATTGGCCGTCTGTCTGAGGATGAAATGTTGTGCTAAAATGCATGGTCGTCCCCATTGCCTTTTGCAAACCTTCCCAAAACCTAGACACAAATCGTGTGTCTCGATCTGACACAATTGATATCGATGACCCGTGTAATCTAATAACTTCTCTGACATAAAGCTCTGCTAACTTTGTTGGATCACGAGTCTTGATTGGCAAGAAATTGGCTGACTTAGTCAACCGGTCAACGATCACCCAAATACTATCATTAGACTTAGGAGACCGTGGCAAACTAACACAAAGTCCATCGTGATATGCTCCCATTTCCATTCTGGTATCTCCAATGGTTGCAATTCACCGGCGGGTCGTTGATGTTCTAGTTTTACTTGTTGACAAGTCGTACACTTGGCCACAAACTCGACGACTTCCCGTTTCATACCACTTCACCAATATATTTCCCGTAAATCTTTATACATCTTGGTACTCCCCGAATGTACAGAATACCTTGTATTGTGAGCTTCTTCCATAATCTTGTCTTTAACTCTTGGATATTAGAAACACAGTCGATTAATGTACCTCAATACATTATTCTGAAAACTGAATTCCGACCGTCTACCCGTGGGTAATTCTTCGATTATTTTCTTAAAATTTGGGTATAAGATTTGACTTACCTTGATTTCTTCAATCAAGCTCGGTTGTGCCATGATAGTCGCCATTAAACAACCTTGGATTCTGGGAATTACATCCAATTCCAGCTATTCAAATTCTGTTACTAACTTTGCTTAAGCTGTTAAAGAATAAACCAAATTTTTTGATGACTTCCGACTTAAAGCATCGGCAACCACGTTAGCTTTACCTTGATGGTATTGAATCTTTAAATCGTAGTCTTTCATCAATTCAAGCCATCTTCTCTGTCTCATATTTAGCTCTCTCTGGGTAAACAAATATTTTGAATTCTTGTGATCGGTGAATATCTCACATGTTTCCCCGTATAAGTAGTGACGCCAAATCTTTAACACAAAGATCACCGCTGCCAATTCCAGATCATGAGTCGGATAATTCTTCTCGTGTGTCCTTAACTGCCTCAAAGCATAAGCTATAACTTTACCCTCTTGCATTAGAACACATCCCAGGTCCTGATGAGAAGCATCACTACTGAAACCTCCGATACCCGACGGAATAGCTAATATCGCCGCTGAGGTTAACTTATCTTTCAACTTCTGAAATCAGTCTTCACATTCTCTATTCCACACAAAAGCCACATCCTTCCTCATCAATTGAGTCATCAGAGTCGTGATTCTAGAGAAGTCTTGAACGAACCTTCTATAGTAACCAGCTAACCCCAAGAAACTTTGAACTTCAGAACATTTGTCTGTCTCGACCAATTCTTAACATCTTCTATTTTATGTGGGTCCACAGAGACACCATCCTTAGAGATCACGTGCCCAAGAAAAGTAACATTTGTCAACCAGAATTCACTTTTCTTTAACTTTCCAAACAATTGCTTATCTCTGAGTTGTTGCAAAACCAACCTTAAGTGTCGTTCATGTTCTTCTTGACTTCTAGAATAAATCAATATATCATCAATGAATATAATCACAAATTCGTCTAGATAAGTCTTGAATACCCGGTTCATCAAGTCCATAAAAGTGGCTAGTGCATTTGTGACCCCAAATGGCATGACAAGAAATTCATAGTACCCGTACCGTGTCCTAAAAGCTGTCTTCTCAACGTCTTCAGCTTTAACCTTCAATTGGTGATACCATGATCTCAAGTTAATCTTAGAAAAGATTTGTGCCCCTTGCAACTGATCAAACAAATCATCAATACGTGGCAATGGATACTTATTCTTTATAGTCACCTTATTGATTTCTCGGTAGTCGATGCACATTCTCATTGTCCCGTCCTTCTTCTTCACAAATAAAATAGTAAATCTTGCAATTGAGTCTTCAACTCCTTCAACTCTACCGGAGCCATTCTATACGGTGCCCATGAAATTGGTAGAGTTCTTGGCATCACATCTATCCCAAATTCAATTTCCCTCTCAATCAACACACTAGGTAAATCTTCTGGAAAGACGTCTGAAAATTCTTTCACCACTGGTATATCCTCTAATTTTAATTCAGTACTTCTAGTGTCAAGTATACTACACAAGAATCCCCGACATCCTTTTTTCAACAAACGACAAGCTCTGACAGCTGACACCGATTAAGGCGGTGATGCTACACCTGTCCCTTGGATATAAAATACATCTTGATTGGGTAATCAAAATGTTACTCTTTTATTCTCACAATCGATAATGACGTGATTTGCAGATGACCAATCCATCCCCAAAATGACTTATTGAATAACCAATGGCACTAAGTCAACAGTCAAACCCCTACCATTCACATCAATCCCACAAGCTTTAAAGACACCCGAACTTACTAGTAGAGCTCCCGATGGAAGTGAAATAGACAAATCAAAATCTAGTCATTCTAAGGGTTTATCTAAATTCTTAGCAAATGGGTGTGGAACAAAAGAGTGAGTTAACCCCGAATCCAGTAATACTCTAGTAGGTTGTGAGCAAATAGAAAGTATACCTAAAACCACACTATCAGCGGCAATGGTCTCCCCAGGCTTAAGCTGAAAATACATTTCTTGTCATTGCTCCCTCTCTTGAGATTGTTGCTGAAGTGGCCTCTAACTTGGTGCACTTCCCACAGATGAACTAGAACTTCCTGGTCCCCTCTTTTGGCAATTACGTTCCTGATGTCCCAGGTTACCACACAAATAACACCGTATTCTACTATCATCTACACCTTATCCCGAAATAATACTTTGTCTTAGCACATTCTGTCTTGATAGATTGGGACAATCTTTTGCCATGTGTCCTGACCGTCGACAGTTATTGCAAATGATAGGAGACAAGTTGAACATTCCCCAATGATACTTACCACAAATCTGACACCTGGGCTTGTTGCCCCCACTTCCTGATGAACTCCCCAACTCTGTCTCTTGGAACTGTGTCCCTGGAATTGACTACCTCCCGGCCTATTGAATTGTTGACTTTGCCCTAGTGACGACACACCTCGCTCAGCAATTAGGGCCACATCTAATACTTCTGAATATTTTGATATTCGGAGTATATCCACTTTTTCCCTAATCGCATCACAGAGTCCTTCCTCGAATCGTCTTACCCGAATGAACTCATTTGGAATCAAATCCATTGTAAATCTGGAACTTGTAAACTGGGCTGCATAGTCCCTAACGCTCATATTACCCTGACTGAGATGAGAAAATTCTCGGGCCTTCTGATCACTGAAAGATCGAGGAATATATTGTTTCGAGAACTCCTCGATAAACCCATTCTAGGTAGTTGGTGCTCCTTGCCTTAATACAAACGTCCACCAATTTTGTGCTTCTTCTTTTAAAGTATCTGAGGCAAACAAGACCTTCTGTTCCTTTGAACATGGCAAAGCACAAAAAATTCTCTTCATATCGGTCAACCAATGGTCAGCCTTCATCGAATCAGGTTCTCCTTTAAACTGCCCTGACTTTTGCTTGTAAAACATGGCAATAGTTATTGGTTCTGTTCTTTGTTCTTAATTTGATGAGCTTGGACCTTCCTCAGTAACTCGAGTTTCAGCCACTCTTACCAACTTTTCCATGACTACTTCCATTCTATCCATATGGACCGAAGATGGGTTCTCACCTCCAGACATCTCTACCTGGCACCCACAACCAAGTATATGCATACACATCACTTTTAAATAAATTACTGTGCATGCTAAATAACATTTTAAAGCATGCTAAATAAACGTGTATGCATGATCGTATAACTACGTGTCATTGTGTGCACACTCATGCATCATTATTCGTACCCAAGGCTCTAGCCTATTACTCTGATACTAAAAATTATCACATCCCAACTTGCCCCCGCGGGCTAGGACACGTGTAACAAGCCAACAAGGACCAAACAATAATTTTTTTTAACGTTCCAAAAATAAAATTTTAAACTAAAATACCAGGGGAAAATAGCTTTCTATCAAACAAAATAATAAAGAGAAATAAAATAAAGTTTAAAATTATGGAATGGTACTTGGACAGAGTTCCCCCTATTACAGCAAACAAGAATTGAAATACCAAAATTTTACCAAAACACTTGGAAATACTTTCAAAACTTCAATCCACAATCCATATTACAAGGATTTAATAAATAACCAAAATATAAACTTATCTCCAAAAAAAATCCAAACACTAGGAATATAGCTACTCGTCTAATCTCATTTACATATGAACATAATAAACATAAACCATTAATCTCGAGCTATCCCAGAATCCCCCACAGTTCAACGCTTCTCACTGTGATGCTCGTCCGTACCTGCATGGTCATTAGCCACAAAAATCGACTAAGCTTTCGCTCAATGAGTACGTGATACTAATCATGCAATTGGAGCATTTAATGATTCATAACACTAATTAAACATTCACAATAGTATATCATCGCAGACGTGTCAAGTAATCAACCACCATCGTTCTGGACCCCTGATTCCGGGCCATTCTCATTTTGTCATCGCTTTAAAAACGATATCACACACTCTCAAGTGGCCGAAGTCAATTCGCTGTGGTCATCACCACCGTCCCCTTTTATTTGAGGATTTCATCCCCCTTTTCTCTGAGGAATGACGTCCCTTAAATATTGGCTAAATAATGGTGATTATCAATTGACACCCTTTGACCCAAATAAGCACATAAGCAGTTCAACATGTCAATATGGCAATTTCATTAATTTAGACATGTTAAAGCTAACTAATCACATGCTTTTCTACTTAATCACAATTAAGCATTTTAAGAATTTAATAGCAATAAATCACATTAAACATCCAATTTTGGGATTAGGACACTCACCTCACGAATAAGTCCCAAATAAGCCTAAAAATTCCAAACTCCTTCGCAAAAACTAGCTTAAGTTACTCCCAATGATATCCCTACATATATAAATCGCATATATGTATCACCCCTTAAAATAGATTACAGAAAAAAAATCATCAAAAATGAAAGAGAAAGACATATAAATAATCCTCTCACCTCCACGAGTCCGAATACGGCTTCGGTTCGCGAAACAGAGGTCGTACGAGAAGCTACGGCGACAAAATGGTGCGAAACCCTTTCTTTTTTTTTTGTTCTCGTTGAAGCTCTAACTCTCTGTTAACTCTTGTTTTGATTTTTTTTTTTAAACTTAACCGACTTGTACATCCTCATATATTAGAGGATATGTTATAACTTTACCTTATTTCTATTTACACCCCCATTAGTTTCTAAAGTCCTATTATAAAACCCCCAAACAATTATATTAACTACCCCATTATCTAAGTGGGTATATGTATATGTCTATGTCACGTATGGGTCCCAAAAGTGGTCCCAAATATTTTATGAAGGTTCTAATTAGCCTACTAATTATGAACCATATTCCAATTCGCCCTCACACGGGTTCCCAAATTGACACCATAAAAGATCATAGCTAGCAATAAAATATTAAAAACAATTAAACAGATATTCATTTAATCACATAAATGCAACTAAATGCAATTTATCTAATTTGAACCTCCCGTGGGTCCCATTTTACATATGTCCAACTATGCCCTTATCAAAGCACTTATCACATCGGGGTAACTGGAACTTACCCAAATATCACATGCAATTAATTATACTAATTAATGCATGAAAAATAAATATTACTTCCATTTTCTGGGTACGGGTATTAAAGGGAGTGACTGTAGGGAACCGACCTAGAACATTGGTAGTTGTAGGGTCTTTTGCGGCTTGCCATCCTTGGCCACCTAGGGAGTTGGTTTCCCATCGTAGGTTTTGGACCTAGGCGAAACCGGTGCCTCGGATATGACTCCAAGGTCTTTTGTGCCTAGAGTGTGTCCCCAAGGTCTTTTAGTGCCTCGGGTGTGATCTTGAGGTCTTTTTGGTACCTCGGGTGTGATCCCGAGGACTTCAGAGTAGAACACCAGTGAAAAATAAGTTGTAGAAAAAGAACAATTTTTATTGCTATTGAAAATTATAATAATCGCTCAGGAAGAGCTATAAATTCCCCACTCAATGCTAATCTGATCCTGTCCGAGTGTCACTGGAAGTACTTGCGGAGGTGCTGCACGTTCCATGGGTGCGAGAGGTCTTGCCTATTCAAAGTCTGCAACCAGTATGTTCCCGGGCGGTTGACCCGTGTGACCCAATAAGGCCCTTCCCAATTTCGGGCCCAGTTTTTAATGACTCGGGACCTTTGTCGACTGGTTCACTGCCTTAAGGATCAGATCTCCTACCTGGAAACTGCGGTGCTTGATCTTGCTATTGTAGTACCGCGAGACTTGCTTCTTGTAGACTGCCACTTTCATATATGCCCGGTCTCTTTTTTCTTCCGTCAAATCCAAATCTCCTCTAAGGGCATCCTCGTTGCCTTGTTCGTTGAAGCTCGCCACCCGGTATGTTGGCAAACCGAGCTTAGTGGATATCACCGCCTCAAAGCCATAGGTGAGATAGAATGGTGTCTCGCCTGTTGCCGCTCGGGAGGTGGTATGATAGGCTCATAGAAGGGTCAGTAACTTATCCACCCAGAGTCCTTTGGCGTCTTCGAGTCTGGTTTTAATTGACTGCAAAATTGTCCAGTTTGTCACTCGACTTGCCCATTAGCCTGAGGATGCTCGGGTGAGGAGTAATGATTGGATATGCCATAGCCCGAGCAGAATTACCTGAACACCGGGGTGTCGAACTGTCTGTCGTTGTCACTGACCCGGACCCCAAACCTGCTGAGGATGTTTTTCTCAATGAAACCTTCCACGACGATAACCGCGAATTTAACTTGTCCTTTTCCAATCGAGAGGGGACCGACTATATCAATACCCTACTGAACGAATGGCCAAGGGCTGAGGATTGGCGTCTGGAGCTCTCCCGGGTGGTTGATCATAGGCGAGTGTCTCTAGCACTTGTCACACCGCCTGACATACTCTTGTGAATCTCAGGCTATCATTGGCCAATAATAGCCTTACAGTAGGGCTTTTCGGGAGAGTGCCCGACCTCTCACATGGCTTCCACACACTCCTTCATAGATTTCACTCAATATTCCTTGCACCTGTGTAGGGTGGATGCACCGTAGGTATGGGATAGAGAACCCTTTTTTGTAGAGGATGCCATCAACGATATGGTATCTAGCCGCCCGGTATTTCACCCGTCGGGCTTCTTCTTTTCTTTCAGGTAAGATACCCATCGTGAGGAACATTGCTATTTGATCCATCCAGTTGGGTCCGCAGTGACTGGGTCTACCTCCATGCCCCCCCCGCGTCAGTTATGCTGGGTTCGGGCAAGTATTTAATTATTATACCGGGCAGGTCTGACTCGGAAGACGAGGCAAGGCGGGGCGAACCGGTCAGCCCTAGCATTTTCTTCCCTCTAGATCTGTATGATGGAGAAACCCTCAAACCTCTTTGAGACCGCTCAGACGAGGGCTAGGTAGGCTATCATGCTATCCTCCCGAGCTTCATACTCCTGATTGACCATAAGTTGGGAGTCGCTGTATGCTTAGACTTGCTACGCCCCCATCGAAGTAGGCAACTGTAACCTGACCAACAGGGCTTCGTACTCGGCCTTGTTATTGGAGGCCTAGAAATCGAACCTTAATGTGTACTCCAGTTGGATCCCATCGGGTATAGTTAGGATAATTCCTGCCCCGCTACCTTCTTTGTTAGAGGACCCATCCACATAGAGTACCCAGGTCGGGATATTAGTTTGCAAACTGGATGGAAACTCGGGAGGGTCGATTTCCTCGACAGGATCTTCTGGGTATGTGAACTCCACGAGAAAATCTACCACGACCTGTCCTTTGATCGCCGTCCAGGGCCTGTACATCACTTCGAATTCTTCCAATTCCAATGCCCACTTGATGAGCCTTCCGGACGTTTCTGGCTGACTGAGGATCCGGCGCAACAGCTGATCTATGAGGACCACGATGGCATGGGCCTGAAAATATGGGTGGAGTCTCCAGGCAGAAGTGATGAGGACGAAGGCCAGTTTTTCAATGCGGGAGTACCGGCTTTTTGCGCCTTGAAGTGCCCAACTGGTATAATAAACTGGGAATTGTATCACGTACTCTTCTCGAATGAGCGCCGAGCTAACTATTGAGGGTGATACCGCCAAGTACAAGAACAACTCCTCCTTCGGTGCAGGTGTGGAGAGCAGAGGGGACGATGTCAGGTATTTCTTAAGGTCCTGAAACGCTTCTTCACACTCTTCCGACCATTGAAATGCTTTACGGGGGATTTTAAAGAACGGCAGACACCGGTCGGTAGCTTAGGAAATAAACCGATTCAGCACTGCCACCCATCCGGATAAGCTTTGAACTTCTTTGGTTGACCACATATTAATAATAGCCTGAATTTTTTCAGGGTTTGCTTAAATCCCTCGCCTGCTGAACATATGTCCCAAGAACTTCCCAGACGAGACTCCAAATGTGCACTTGGCCGGGTTCAACCTCATCCAGAATTTTCTTAAGATGTTGAAGGCCCCGGCCAAGTGCTCGAGATGGTCGGACTCTTCCCGACTCTTGACCAACAAATCATCGTCATACACCTCCATCGATTTCCTAATTAAATCCTTGAACATGTTGTTGACCAGGTGCTGATAAGTCGCCCTGACATTTTTAAGGCCGAAGGGCATCACCTTGTAGTAGTACGCCCCTTGGTCGGTGATGAAGGACGTCTTTTCTTTGTCCTTGGGGTACATGTTGATCTGGTTATACCTCGTGTAGGCATCCATGAATGAGATAAGCGAGTGGCCGGCCGTGGAATCCACAAGGAGGTCTATCCTAGGCAACGGATAGCAATCCTTGGGGTAGGCTTTGTTAAGGTCGGTGAAATCCACGCACATTCTCCACTTCCCGTTGCTTTTCTTGACTAGTACTACATTTGCCAACTGTAGACACCCCATTTTGTCGGCTATCAGATTTAGGAGACCCATAGCTTGGTGGTTCACAATGATCGTAAAAGACTCAAAAGGACTCCTGGAAGTCAGCTCTATCTCTCAAAATGCTCAGAGTGACCAAAATGCCCCTAAAAGCCCGAAAACTCCCAAATTTGGTCCCGAAGTTCTGAAAACATGTTATGTCGTAAGAAAAATGATAAAATGAGTTTTTAAGTAAAACCGGATGAAATCGTCAGCTCCCAGAGACCCCCGGAAGTCCCGGAAGTTCCCCGAAAGTCCCCGTTGACCGGTTTGACCAAGGTTTGACCAGGTTTGACCAAGTTTGACCGAAATCGTCCGAATTCACCGGAATCATTAGAAAAGTATTAAAATGAGTTTTAAAAGAGAATCGAGCGAAAACGTCGGCTCTTGGGAGCTCCCGGAGGTTCCCAGAACTTCCCGGGAATCCCAGGTTTGACCAGTTTGACCAAGATTTGACATGGAATCGGGGCACCGAAACAATTTTCAAATATTTTTCATGGATACTAGAGGTCAATAGCTTTTCAACAGTATATCGCACATAATTTTCGGATTTAAAACGAATTTATTATGAATTTCCAAAGGCGAAAAAGGCGATCAAATCGGCTTTTATCGCGAATACCGTAAAACTTTTCAAAGTGACCTATCCCCGAACTATTGTTTATGTAAAGTAGACTCCATTACCTTTCCAATGGTATATCACAACCTCAATTTGGAGTTCGTACGCATTTTCTGTGAATTTCGGACGAAATAGGGCCTTTTCGCGAATACCAGAACTTCAGGGGGCCTAAACAGCATTATCTGGACGGGGGAGGAGCAGTGCCGCCGCGGCACTGGCCCAGTGCCGCCGCGGCACTCCCCTCCAAAGCAGTGTATTTTTGTAAATAGTTTTGTGGTCCCATTTTGATTAATTAAAAGCCAAAACGACATAGTTTTATGATTTCAGATATTTGGAGCCAATGGGAATACTTTCTAAATCCCAAAACCACCCCAAGTTGGCCTATATAAACACCCCATTACTCTTCATTTTGGGGGGAGTCAAATAGAAGTTTAGAGAAAGTTTGGGAGAGAAAGTTGTAGAGATAAGGTTAGAATAGAGAGAAAAGAAGCTTTCTTCTTGGATTTTCAAAACAAAAGTGAGTTCTAAACTTTGTTTTTACTACATTACTCCCATTTATTTCAACATTCAATACTCCCAACCACCATTTTAGTGAGCATTGAAGAGAGTGGAAGCTTCTTCCATGTCTAGTGTCATTACATATGAGTGAAACACCAATCTACAAGTCTCATGCTTCATGAATATCATCTATTGATCATCATCTACTTGCTTGTTTATTTATTGTTTATCTCTTCTCATCTCATTTCTTTTTGATTTTTTCTTTATTTACTTACTAGTTCATCATCATCTAAGTGATGACATAAAGTTTGGGGTGAGTGAATCCTTATGGATAGTAGCTCTTGACCTCAAAAACATGTTTGATAGATGATGATCATAACTTCAATACCTCCAAGGTATCCTTGAAGTGTATTGAAGTTATGCTCAAATAAAAATAAGCTTCTCCAACAATCTTGGAGGTTCTTGATGATGAGTTGAATGTTGGCATTTCAAGTGGTTATAATCTTTATTGAGTATTAAAAATGCACTTTCAA
Source organism: Hydrangea macrophylla (assembly GCA_033977485.1). Taxonomy (NCBI): domain Eukaryota; kingdom Viridiplantae; phylum Streptophyta; class Magnoliopsida; order Cornales; family Hydrangeaceae; genus Hydrangea; species Hydrangea macrophylla. Next base: position 123,435,513 of record CM066983.1, read on the forward strand.
AACCTCTATTCCAAAACCCCCCTCAATCCCCCTCATTTTGATTTCAAGAAAGAAAGCCTTATTTTCCCCAAAATCTTCAAAACAGTGAGTTAAAACAGTGAGTGAGTTGAGTTCAAAGATTTCTCTAGAACTTAATACTCAACATATAGATGCAAGGCCACTTGGAAAGTCTTCCTAACTCATTGGAGAATACCCATGATTTTTGGTTTGACTTGGAAGTACTTGAAAATGGTCCATTTGGACCCAAACATTCCTTCCAAACATTCTGCCTCTGCTGTCACAGCAGCTTGACTAACTTCCAACTTCTTTTTTCAGAAATATTTTCCAAAAGGGGGTGGTCCCAACTTATTTTTGCCTTACACTTCAATGTCTTAGGGAACTTTCTGTATAAAATGGGCCCCTAGATCATTCGTTTTCATTTTCTAAGATATTTCAATATTTCAGTCGACAGTACGGACTCTGTTTCTGAGTGACCTCTGTTGTTCATATGATTTCTCTCAATATGTGATAGTTATTGTAACAACCTGCATTTCCATTTAATTCTAAATTTCATTTTCGTATTTAATTTGTAATTGCATTGTTATATTTAATTTCATCTGGTATTGACTGTTTCATTTAAATTACATTTCTCATGTTCTAAATTGTATTCCTTGATTTATTGCAAGCTAAAATTTCTTTTGGGGTCAAATTGTAATTTTTACAAAGTTAGTGATACCTGTGTGGATTTCAAAATCTGTATTTCAAAACGGTGGAAATATTTCCTTTATTACTCAAACAGTATTTTTATGAAACCAGGAAATCAATTCTTAAGTCAAAATGAATTTCCTGTATTTTTGTGGTGACCACCGCTCCCCGAAAATACCAGTTTATGTTTTAATCTGCATCTCTACCGCATTTTGGGTGTGGGAGCACGTGGGCTCAACCACACCGTGCGTTTCCTGTGTCTTGCTTGGAGCCTACACAATTTTGTTTAACTGTTTATATATGTATAACTCTCACAGTGATCTCTCATTCTCTCTCAATTCTCTCAATCTCTATCTCACTCTCTCTTGTTCTCTCAAGAACTATACACACACACATACAGTATATATATATGTACTTCTACAAGATACACACAAACATAGTTCTATATATATAATTCAAGAGAAAGTGCAGAGAGTTAACACAGTTTATTTTAGAGAGAGAGAAGAGCTCTTCTCTCCATAGCCAATAGCTTGGAAGCTTGGAATTCATTTGGATTTCTTATTGGGTTTCTTTCTCAAACAATTTCTTCTATCTATATCTCTGTGAGTATTTAGAACTCACTCAGAATGTAATTCATGCTTTAATTTCTTCATACTTGTCTGATTGTTAAATTCTTCCTTGATGATCATACGTTGAAGTTCATGGCTTGAAAAATCAAGATTTTCAAAATTTAACCAAAACTTGTTTTTAGAGTTGATTATGAAAGATTATACCTCATTGATGTTATGTCTGAAGTTTTAGAACCCAATTCGTTCATATAAGAAAGTATATTGAAAATGAAATTTTGACATGTTTTAGTTTTTCCTAAAATTAGAGAGCTATGAATCAAATGGTGTTAAATTGACTTTAGATTCTTAATCCTTGGGAAAAACCGAAGAGAATCATATGTTATATGTCCTATATACTTTAGAATTCCAAAATGGGTCATTTTGGACCCCTTAAGCTGAAACAGAGCAGTTTCTGCGAAGAAGACGAAGCCTCAGCTTCATCTCGCGCCACGATCGCGCGCGCGAGGATCGCATGAGCGGCCCGCGCGAGCGACCCCTCGCGCGAGCGGCCCGCGCGCGCGAGGTATGCTTCCCAGGGCAGACGTAAGAGTTTATATGTATATAATTGGAAATTGGCTGGTCGCGCGAGCGAGGGTCGCGCGAGAACCCCTTTGCGCGAGCGATCCGCGCACGCGACCTTGCTTTCCTCAGGCAGACAGAAAAGTTAATTAATAAAAGGAAATTTGGGCATATCGCGCGAGCGGCCCGCGCGAGCGACCTTTCGCGCGAGCGGCCCGCGCGCGCGAGGTTTGGCAGTTTCTGTTTTTGTCTGTTTTCTGTTTAAGGGACTGTTTGGATGAAATTTATATACTGTTGAGGTTCTGTTTGGGAAACTTGGTTAATCAGAACTCTATTTGGTTATGTTTGAATGATTAAAACATTGTAGTACGACTCATTAATCCCCGTACGCGTGTTGTTCCTTTAATTCAGCATTTTTGTTTAAGTGCATACCATTCATGTGGGTCAGTGGTACATGCATAGGGGTGTCAGTCTGTGTGGAAAAGAGTAATGGAAGTGTGGAAAGAGTATGAGTTTGTGTTTGTGGTCGTGGTTGTGGTTGAGTATGAGTTTGTGGTTGTGGATGTGGTTGTGGTTGTGGTTGAGTTTTGTGGAAGAGGGTATCTTTGAAATGCGACGGTGGCAAATATGGACACTCCCTGACGCCCATGGAAGCGTTAAAGTGTGTGAAGCCGAACTCGGACATTCCCTGGCACCCATGGTAGTGCTAAAGTGTGGCCTACGGACACTCCCTGATAACTCGAGTCTGGATACTGTGTGAGGGGTTGCCCCGGTATTTGCATGGCGGTTAGGGTATTCAAAGTGTGAGGCATTGGACACTCCCTGGTACCCCGGACCAAAGTGTGAGGCAAACTGGACACTCCCTGGCGCCCCGTTGCTAAAGTGTGGCTATCTGAGTGTTTCAAAGATACTAGGAGTAGGATAGTGGGTTGTTGTTGCTGTCGAGAGAAAAGAGTCGGCAAGATGAGTGTGGTGCATTGTCTCATTACACGAGTATCTGTTCTTATGAATGATCGACCTTTAATATATTCCTTGTTGTTTTATAAATGAATTCTTTCCGCGGTTTAACTATTGATTTTACAAACTGAAAATGGAATAAGGTAATTGGGTATGTTTTACATTCAAAGTCATGTTTTTAATACTCACCAGCTTCTTGAAGCTGACGACGTTGATGCGTCCTGGACATTCGTGTTCAGGCTTTTCAGGTTATAACCCGGAGGAATCATACGACTATGCTAATTGAGAATGGCTGCTTCTGGAATGAAGAAACTGTTTATTTACTATATGTTTTAAGTTTTAAATCGCTTTGTTTTAAGGATGACTGTAACAGACTCTAAGTTATTGTTTTATTTTAAGGCGGTCTGTGCCTTAGTTGACCCCGGTTCATAAGATGTAATAAGTTAGAAAATTTTTGTAAGCCTTGATTGCTTTACTCTGATTATTATGTTTTGTTGTTTGACGTTTGGGACGGAATCGATCCTTCAAACTGTCGCGACCTACGAGTCCATAAAGGAAATTAAACGCTTTCCTTATTTATGCTACGTCGGGGCGTGACAGTTATTAAAGATTGGCTTTTTGGGTTGTATTCTAGACACAATAAGGAACATCTCCATAAAAAATCATGCATTGAAAGCATTCCTAACCCCTCTTTTCCATTTTTACAAGATCATGTTATTGTTCTGTCCACTATTCACAGCAAGCACACTTTAACTTTCATTCTTTGATTTGATGCTTATGTGCCTTCCAAATTAGTTCATATCTTAGGAAGTAGTTTATACTACATTTGTACATATCCCATGATGATCTCATTCATTCATTCATACACATTATAGACTTCTAAGTCATTCTAGGAATCCATGAACACAAAGCACACCACAACCTTGGCACATTCTAGATACATACATTGCATCCATGCAAGATTTGGGGCCTTCATGGCTCCTAATCTAAGAAGATTATAAGGAATGAACTTGATCACACGTTCATGCTTCCCCCGATCTAATCATCCTTTCTCATCCATCCCGGGATTGAGAGGTCTTCTTTTCTCAAAGATTAACATGCACCATACTAGCTTGCTAAGCATATTTTGATTTCTTTGTTTATTTGTTTCAATGACAATTCATGTCCCCCTTTATATTAGGAAGTCTTGATTATTTGATACATGATTAGACGATTTTTCCTAGGTTTATTTGTGTGATCTTTCACTTTGCATTGTGTGATATTTGGCCTAGATCTTATGAATGATATCTTATCTTTAGATCTTCCATTTTCAAATTTTCTTATGTGATGTAATATACTATCATAGTATTATTTGTCGAACCAAACATAGTATAAGATGATTATTTGGATGCTAATTGAGGCCCGTCGAAAGACGGGGCGAGTTGAGGGTGTTTTAGTCGCGACAAAGGCTCCTTCCTCTCTCGTACCAAAATCCCGAGCCAAGTTCTTTGGTTATGAAGGACCGGTGCCCTTTATCCATTTGGGTGAGTCAAATTAGGTTTCTTGGTTCCTTAAAGACCAAGTGGCGACTCTGTATCTGTTTTCAACAGAACCTTTGCTCTTTCTTTGATCAAAATCAAACAGGGTTCAAAAGCAAAACGAAGCGGTGGAATTCCGGTATCCACACCAACCAATCGGGATAGTGGAACCATCGAACGTATTTCGCCTTCAGAAGCTTTTCAACTTCTTCGCGCACTGCTGCTTGCCTTTCAGGGGACATGCCCCTCCTCTTCTGCTTGACCGACCGAGAGTCCGGGTTGATGTTGTGTCACAGACCGATCCCACAATAGCAGAACCAGAGCCTGTGGCACGCCACCGAGGCTAAACCAATTCATTAACGTTCCTAAAAAAATTAGTTTTAAGAACACACGCAGCGGAACAAAATAAAACATTTTAAAAATCAGCAGTCCAATCAATTGCACCTCGTGCCCAGTCGACTGATTCTGGTCCAGCAGAAACTTTGAATTTAAAACATAATCCAGTCGACTGTTTTCTAGGTCCAGTCGACTAGGGCTTCAAATATTCAGTCAACTAGTACGGTCCGGTTGACTGAATGAAGTCCAGCCTGGGCAAAATATCTGAATTGAACACACGATTCAGTTGACTGTGTCGGGAATCCAGTCGACTGATCTTCTATAAAAAGATGCAGTGAGTTACTGAAAAAGAGGCTCCAGTCGACTGGTTTATGGCAGCATCACGCATTCTGCAGAATTTCTAAGTTTAAAAGATTTCTGAAATTCGGGGATTAAACACACACACACACACACACACACACACACACACACACACACACACACACACCAAACTTACTCCAAAGTAATCCTAACTATATTATAACATTACCAAAAACATAATTACAACAAATTAGTGTCTATTACAACATCACTATTCCGTTCTAAGATACTAAGTTAAACATGAGCAAAAGATTATAAGATCCTTATTACAACATATCTATTGTCCCAAAACTACAAGATCAACATTCAGGTTGCCTTCTAAGTGAACTCCCATCCCACGTGTTCACTTCTGCGATTCCTCTCCAGCATGAATGCCTGCAATGGTTATTTGAATAACCACACATATTCGATTTATTTAAGCTAACGCTTAGTGAAAAAAATAACATATGCACATGAATGACAAACGTGCTCGCATTCACATCTCTATGTTTCATACTAGTCGCCGGAGACTCACGTGCACGTTATTCCATACTCCCAATCCACGACTCCTCGCCAATAAGTCCACGCGAAAGGGTAAGACCCACGATTCTTCTCTTCAATCGTGCAACCTTAATGCCTATATCGGCTCCACAAAATGGCTTAGTGACCACGTGCTCCTTTTGACCTAAATAAGCAACTCAACATGCTCAAATACATATCACCGTGCTCTCGGTAATTAAAACATTTTACCATACTATTGGGCCTACTTATCAATATAATCGCCCAATATGAACTACACAATATATCTTTATGAATTAACACATGTTATTCAAACATAACATGAATACACGCCAATCAATCATTTCATAATACAAAGTTGAATCACTCACCTCCGATTAACACTCCTAAAGTTCGTTCCAAGGAAAACATGTGCACAAAGAACTTGAAGAAAAACTCCTAGTACAACACCTATGGGTCAAAAGTCCAAATATCAACTTTTATGAAAATTTCTAGAAAAAGATTTTTCGAAAAACTTAGCCAAACATGGCCTAATAGGTATCAAAACGAAGCTCTTACCTTTTGGAGCTCGAATATGAAATTTGGTGAAAAACTAGCGGACGAACGGTCGTCGTTTGGCGTCGAGAAGCTCTAAGCAATCAAAATCTGCCTTTTGACCTCCTTTTGAGTTTTAGGTTAGAAGTTATAAAAAATATCCAGATCATCTCTATCGATATATAGGCAACACTTTTGAAAATTGTGTTTACCTCCCCACGAGTTTTCAAAACTCCTAATCAGTCTCTGAAACTTTCTACAAAGCTAATTCATAGCTTTATAAGTGAAACTTCAAAATTATCAAAGTTTCTGACTAAGTTCCGTTTGGTTGCTAAAACAAAAATTCTTATATGAGTTTTTCGAAGTTGCTAATTAGCCAACCAAATTTATAGCGTGTTAATTTGTCCTCGTCAGGATACTAAATCTAACAATAGAAATATATTATAAACCAGAAATAATACAAATAGTGAAATACACAAGTAGCATTCCACAGTGACTGTCTCGTACGCGGAGAGACTTCACAACCACAAACAACTTATTTCACAATGTCTCAAAGGGTTCTCTAACACAGACACCCAAATCGACTCGTGAGCCAAAACTCACTCATATGTGCCAACGTGCACAAAACATCACATTATCATGTATGGCAATGCAATAAAATGCAATAACATGCATGAGGGTGTTATAATACTCTCCCACTTAAAAGAGTTTGTCCCCAAACTTGTACCTCATGTATCGAATAGGTGCGGATACTGAGTAAGCATCTCATCTTCTTTTTCCCATGTCATCTCTTTCATCGTTTGGCTACGCCATAATAATTTTACCTTCGATATCACCTTGTTTCGTAAGACTTGATCCTTTCTATCCAAAATCGCTACTGGGTACGCAACATACATCAAATCACTCTAAATCTCATTCGGCGTCGGAGTCATCACTTGATCTCTATCTTCTGCCAAATGTTTTCATAACAACGATACATGAAACACATTATGACTTGAGCATACTCACTCGTCAAGTTCAATCGATACGCTACGGGTTCAACTCTCCCAATGATCTCAAAAGGTCCTACGTATCTCGGGTTGAGTTTTCCGTATCTCCCAATTCTAGTGATTCCTTTTGAAGGTAACACCTTCAAGTAAACCAAATCTCCCACGTTAAATTCTAACGGTCGTCTACGCTTGTCGGCATAACTCTTATACCTACTCTGAGCTGTCAGTAACCGTTGTCAAATCACCTTTATCTTGTCCGTTATCTCTTGTACAATTTTTGGCCCTTCTATCATTCTTTCTCCGATTTTCGTCAAACTAATCGGTGAACGACATACACGACCATACAAAGCTTCATAATGAGCCATCCCAATACTCGACTAAAAACTGTTGATATATGCAAACTCAATCAACGGCAAATGGTCTTTCCAATCGCCTTGAAAATCAAGCACATATAATCGAAGCATGTCTTCCAAAATCTGGATTACTCTTTCTGATTGACCATCGGTCTGAGGATGAAAAACGGTATTGAAATGCAATTTGGTACCCATTGCTTCTTATAAGGCTCTCGAAAACTTCGATGTAAAACTAATATCTCTATCTGAAATAATAGAAACTAGAATATCATCTACTCTTACAATCTCCCAGATATACAACTTAGCTAACATCATCGGCTTAGTTGTTTGAAGTGGTAGAAAGTGCGACGACTTTGTCAAATGGTCAACGATCACCCAAATGATAGTGTTTGCTTTCTTCGATCTAAAAAATCCACTTACAAAGTCCATTGTAATGTGTTCCCATTTCCACTCGGCTATCGGTAACGGTTGTAACAATCCTGAAGGTACTTGGCGTTCGACCTTCACTTGTTGACAACTCGTACAATGTAAAACATAGTGTGCTATTTCTCTCTTCATTCCTGGCCACCAATAAACATGTCTCAAGTCTCTATACATCTTGGTGCTTCCTGGATGGATGGTATACTTGTATTGTGTGCTTCCTCTAGAATGTTTTGTTTTAACTCCTTATCAGCAAGTACACAAGTTCTACCCCTCAATCTCAAAACATTATTCTTAAAATTAAATCCCGGTTGCTTGCCCATTAGAATCTCATCATAAATCTTCTTCAAAGCCACATCTTGAAGTTGTTTCTCCGTGATCTCGTGAATCAAGAGTGGTTTAGCCATAATCGTCGACATCAAGCCACTTTCAATCCTTGGAATCACTTCAAGCTCCAAATTCTCCATATCTCGAATCAATTCTTTCTAAGAAGTCAAATCTGATGCGGTATTGGTTGGTGCTTTACAACTAAGAGCATCGACAACTACATTTGCCTTGTCCGGATGATACTGAATTGACAAATCATAGTCCTTCATCAACTTTAACCATCTCCTTTGCCTCATGTTCAAATCTCGTGTTGTGAACAAGTATTTCAAACTCTTATGATCCATATATATTTCACATTTCTCACTGTATAGGTAATGATGCCAAATCTTCAATGCAAAAATCATGGCAGCTAATTCTAAATTATGTGTCGGATAGTTCTTCTCGTGTGGTCTAAGTTGTCTTGATGCATTGGCAATGACCTTGTCACCTTGCATAAGAACGCAACCTAAACCTTTATACGAAACATTATTGTAAATAATAAACCCTTCAGTCCCTGTCGGAACGGCTAAGATTGGTGCCTTCACTAGTCGACCTTTCGATTCTTGGAAACTTCTTCACATTCCAGACTCAATACAAAAACAACATTTTTCCTCATAAACCGTGTCATCGGCATTGCAATGCGTGAAAAATCTTTTACAAATCTCTGGTAATAACCAGCCAATCCTAAGAAACTTCAGATATTTGTCACATTCGTAGGTCTCACCCAATTGGTAATAGCTTCTATCTTCTAAGGATCTACATAAATTCCTTTCACTGATACTATATATCCAAGAAAAGCAATCTCCGTTAACCAAAACTCATACTTCTTCAATTTACCGAACAATCTCTTCTCACGTAATCGTTATAAGACTAATCGTAAATGGTGTTCGTGATCTTCAACACTCTTGGAATAGATTAGAATGTCATCTATGAATACTATAACAAACTCATCTAAATAGTCCTTGAAAACACAATTCATCAAGTCCATGTAAGCAGCTGGTGCGTTAGTCACTCCAAATGGCATAACCAAAAATTCAAAGTGACCATATTTAGTTCTGAAAGCTGTTTTCTCAATATCTTCCTCTTTGACTTTCAACTAGTGATAACCGGATCTCAAATCAATCTTCGAGAATACCTGAGCCCCTTGTAACTGATCAAATAAGTCATCTATGCGCGGTAACGGATACTTGTTCTTCACGGTCAGCTTATTCAATTCTCGATAGTCGATGCACATACGCATTGTCCCATCCTTTTTCTTTACAAACAAGACTAGAGCTCCCCATGGTGAAATACTCGGTCGGATAAAACCCTTCTCTAATAGTTCTTTTAATTAAATTTTCAATTCTACTACTGTCATTCGGTACGGTGCTTTAGATACCGGTTGTGACCCTGGTAATACCTCTATCGTGAACTCAAGCTCTCTTTCAATCAATACGTCAGGTAACTCATTGGGAAAAACATCTGGGAATTCTCGAACTACTGGAATGTCTTCTACTAGTGGTCCAAGAACTCTCGTGTTAACAATTGAACATAAGAAACCCGAGCAACCTCTCTTCAACATCTTTCTTGCTTGAATTGCTGATATCAAGTATAGCGGTATGGTCACACCCTTACCCTGAAAATTAAACTCCTCTTGACCTGACGGATAGAAACTAACTCGTTTCTGTTCACAATCAATCTTAGTTTGATTGACCGATAAACAATCCATACCCAAGATAACGTTAAAGTAGTTTACTATTAACGGGATCAAATCGAGGCTCAAGACCTTATCGCCTATCTTGATCTCATATGACTTGAATACCGAAGAAGTTACTAACGGTTCATTACTAGGCAATGATACACACAAATCATAACCTAATGGTTCAGACTTAACAATTAAATGCTTAATGAAGTCACGTGATACAAATGAATGCGTCAAACCAGAATCCATAAGTACATGTACAGGATATGAACAAATAGGAAGAATACCTGTAGACACCCCAATTTTGACCAGCCGTCGAATCTAGGGTTGGTTACCTCTGAAGACGGATTATGACAATGATCGGTGAAATTCAAAGATTTTCCAAAGAATTTAAGTTCTTCGAAGATTCTTCAAATTAAGTTTTAAAAATTAAAAAGGAAAAAAGGAGAATTGGGTGATTCGAAAAGAAACCCGGGTATGAAATACGTATGAGAAAAGAATAGTCCGAAAATGAATTTCCAGTTATATATACAAGTAAATATTGAAATTTTGAAAAGAAAAGAGGAAAAGAATTTTAAAAGAAAAAGAAAGAAAAGGATTTCAAAAGAAAGGAAAGGAATTTTGGAAGAAAAGAAAAGAAAAAGAATTTTGAATATTCATATAATTTATAAAAGTATATTTTATAGAACTTATATGAATAAAAGTATATATACTTAACATATATATATATATATGGGGTTAATTACACTTACACCCCCTGTGGTTTGCCCAATTTACACTTACCCCCCTATGGTTTAAATTTTTGCACTAATACCCCCTGTGGTTTAAACCTAAGTGCAAAAGTTAAATTTTCCATCCAAACTAACGGAATGGACTCTCATTTTTGCATTTACACCCCCAAAATTTCTTAAGTTCCTATTATGAAATCCCCCAAATATTCCATTAACTACCCAATTATCTAATGAGTGTTTGTCTAAGTCTCGTATGGGTCACAACGTGGTCCCAAATATTTTGTGAAGTTGCTATCTCACCTACTAATTATAAATCTTTTCAGTTATACCCGTATTTGGGTGTCCAAACTAATACCACTTGCTAACACATATATCATCAAATAATATGAAAGCATTTAAACAAATAATCATTTAAGCATATAAATGCATTAATGTAGATATTATTATTCGGCCCTTCACTGGATCCCACTCCAGTATCTGTCCCACCTCACTGGGGGCTTTTTCCAGCTAGTGTCATTTTCTGAACACTTTTCACGGACAATTCGAGGGGTAGTATGGACAATTGGAGGGGTAGTATGGCAACAGCCATAAGATTGGGCTCATTTCTTCCAAATTCCAACAAAATGTGCAACACCCGTACCCGGGAAAAGGGTTAATTATTATTTTTATATGTATATTAATCAATATAATTAATTAATAAAAATGATAATTTTTATACATATAAAAATGATAATTAACCCTTTTCCCGGGTACGGGTGTTACACATTCTGTTGGAATTTGGAAGAAATGAGCCCAATCTTATGGATGTTGCCATACTACCCCTCCATTTGTCCATATATACTACCCCTTGAATTGTCCGTGAAAAGTGTTCAGAAAAGGACACTAGCTGGAAAAAGCCCCCAGTGAGGTGGGACAGATACTGGAGTGGGATCCAGTGAAGGGCCTAATAATAATATCTACATTAATGCATTTATATGCTTAAATGATTATTTGTTTAAATGCTTTCATATTATTTGATGATATATGTGTTAGCAAGTGGTATTAGTTTGGGCACCCAAATACGGGTATAACTGAAAAGATTTATAATTAGTAAGTGCGATAGCAACTTCACAAAATATTTGGGACCACGTTGGGACCCATACAAGACTTAGACAAACACTCATTAGATAATTGGGTAGTTAATGGAATATTTGGGGGATTTCATAATAGGAACTTAAGAAATTTTGGGGGTGTAAATGCAAAAAAGAGAGTCCATTCCGTTAGTTTGGATGGAAAATTTAACTTTTGCACTTAGGTTTGAACCACAGGGGGTATTAGTGCAAAAATTTAAACCATAGGGGGGTAAGTGCAAATTGGGCAAACCACAGGGGGTGTAAGTGTAATTAACTCTATATATATTTTAAAAATAAAAATATATGGGGGATTCTGTTGGCTGCGGCACGCGACATATGCAACGACACTCACTGAGTGCCGCAGACAAGTCAATGAGTGTCGCTCCCTGTAACAGACTGTTTTGTTTTAAATACGTATGGAATATTCTTGCACATGGGTTTTCACCCGAAATTACCCAATTAGCCCTTGGAAGAGAGGTCTATATAAGTAGGCCTTCATCTTCATTGTGGAGGACTTGAATGATTTTTCATATATACAAGAGATATACATTGAGATCTAGAGAGAGAATTGAGAGAAAACAAGAATTTTTTTGAAGAAAACTTTGAAGAATTTGAAAGATTTTCATCCAACAATCAAGAATTCCCTGAGGTTATAAGAGGTAGCCTCCCAATCTTATAGAAAATTAGGCTAATTCAATCACAAATTCATAGTTCTAGGATCTTTACACATTTTCAAAACCTCTCTTCTTACCTCATTTCATCACACACCACATAGAATTTGTGATTGAATTTTCATGTGTTATTCTCATTGATTTGGATCTAAATAGAGTTTTGGATTTAAGATTAAAAGAGTTTTGACTTGAATTTTTTAAACAACTTTTGATTTCATTTCTTTTGTTTAGTTTCTTCTCATAAGATCTATAAGATTTTCAATATCTCACTAAATCTCTTTGAGTTTGATCCTCTAGTCTCCTATAATCCTATGATTTATATGGGGAGTAGGTTGATCATTGTTACATCCATACAAGCTTGGATGGGTTCAAGTCTCATTTTCATGACTTGGAACTTTCAAACTTGAGAATCTCATAGAGTTCCCTCTATACTCTATTAAGGTTTAGGTGGATTCAATCATATTAGTCTCCAAGGACCTAGGATTTGAGAGGAGATTTGAATAAAATGGATCTAAATCCCTTAAGGAACATATGTTTGGGATATGGATTAGGTTTAGTTTGAGTTTAATTAAAGTTTTGAATACCAATTCTATAAATGGTGCAGTGAACTCATGAACTCGTTGAGATCAAAGATTTTTAATTAAATCATGGTCCATGAGAATTGAGTGAGACCAAGTGGAGCGTGTTCATAACTCACATAAGTATCAGTACGACCTTGGTCTTGGTGAAATTCCATATTTAGAATGGTTAGGCTTCATGATTTGTGAATTAGGTTGCTCTTTGTCTAAAGTTTCAGAACAGTAAGTTCATATTAAAATGAGTAAATCAGAGCCTTAATTAAGTTTTCTCAACCTCAAATAATTTTTTCTAAGTGTTAAATGTGTTATGCAGATAACCTAAAAAGATCAAAGTGTTTCTCATTTTTTTTAATATTTTTAGAAAATCATACAAAAACTCTGGACAGAGAGTTGTAGATTCCTGAGTAATGTCTAGTGTTTTCCTTATTCCCAGAGATCTAACAGTTGGATCTTCGATTTTCTTTTTGAGTTATAAACTAGACTCACAGAGGCTTAACATACTCAAAAATCATTAAGATCCAACCGTTGGAAGTATTTTATTTCTATTTTTTTTAAAGTCTGGTCTGCTCTCTGTAATTCTTAAAATTCTGTCACAGTTTCGATAAAACTCGAATAATTCTAATCTTATGGTTTCCTAATGTCCTAAGATCTAAATCATGTTTTAAATAAAGTCAATTAAGTTCAAATCCAGAGTCTAAATGATCCAAATCAATAATTAGTTCATATCTCATTCTTGTTTATATCCATACATTCATCCATGTATATTGATACTTGTAATTAGGATCTAACTTTAGTTTGATTTGTCCCTAATTGAACCTAATTGTGAGTTCCTTATAATCATGTTAGGATTATATTACTTCTATATGGACATTGCATTGACTCCTCGTTGAGACTTGCATATCTATAGAGGTGATATGTTTTCAACTAATTGTAAGGAATCCATAAATAAGTTAATTCTTTCCATGCTTTATAGATTTAAGCTAGAAGCTTGGGGTTGGTTATTTGATATCTTTGATCAAGGCATGTGTACTAATATTTGTTTTGTAGCGCTTTTTGAGGTACAATTTCTGAACTCTTCCCTAGTTTAGTTTAATTCTCAATTTTATCGATTTTTCGACTTCATATGCGATACCTGGCCTAAGTTTTTGCCTTATATGTATATGTGGATTAGAGACATTTTTCCTAGGATTTCTATTTTTGTATGCATTACACGTTCTATTCCGTGGCTAGATCTCGGGTAAGTTTTCTATTTCTCTATTGCATATCATATTGCTTGCTAATTGAACTACTTGACTGATGAATGATATTTTACCGTTAGCAATCTTACACCCTTTTTAACATGCTTTTATATTGTATACGTATATATGTATTAGTTGAGGGCATGCTTAGATTAATAATTCGATTAAAAGGATGTTGAGTAGAGGGCTATCACGAGATAGGATGAAAGGGGGTGTTTTAGTCCGCCGGATTCCTTCCCCTTTCATTCCATAATCCCCGGACCCAACTATTGGTTTCGCAAAAGATCTATTTGCTTTTAAAATGGTTTCTTAATTTTCCTTTAAAAAAAATTAAGTGGTGACTCTTTGTTTTGAAAAATTGTTTTAAAATTAAAAGTGGGCCCAAAATGCCGGTATCCACAATACCTGATACGACTGTATATCCGTATTCCCCGTCCTGAGCTGGAAATATCGCCCTTGCTGCTGTGCGACTCCTTTCCCTTTATCCGCTCTTGGTTCTGCCCTCGACCCGCTTGGCACACTCGATGCCCCGGTACTCATTCCTGGTTGTCTCTTACTTGGGCAGTTCTTCGCTATATGTCCTAGTTGCCCACAGTCAAAACATTTTCCCCTCATCTCTGGGTTGTAGCTCTTTGTGTTCGAGGTTGTGTTTGGTGTGGTCGAATTTGCATTCAAAGGACAATTTCTAGAGATATTCCCTAATTGCTTACATCGGCAACACGTGCTCAACTGATAGCAGGTTCCTCTGTGTCATAGGTTACATGTCGGGCATAACGGTCTCGAGTCTCCCATGAACATACTCCCTCCCTGGTTACTCACAGTCTATCCCGAACCTTGCGTGAACGGTTTCTTCGCATTTCCTTGACTCTTGCCCCTATTATCATTTGCCCTCTTCCCTTGTTGTCCTTGTCGATAGCGATCGACACTTTTCTCGTCAATACGGGCAGCTTCCTCAATTAAAGAGACGGCAACACATATCCACACGGCCACAGATATTCTCCCTAAGCCCTTCTTCAAAATTATGAGCCTTATCCTTATCAGTTGGAACCGTAATTTTCCCACAACGTAACAACGCATTGTAACGAGAAACATACTTACCCACGGTCATATCTCCCTGAACCAAACTAGCAAACTCTTGACATTTCTGAGTATAAACTGATTGCGGAAAGAACCGTCTGTTGAATTCCTCTTTAAATGCCTCCCACGTGGTCAGCTTCCCTTGTTCAAGCACGTTGTTCCACCAATCTAATGCTTCCCCTATTAACGTATCGGATGCACAAAGAATTTTCTCCTCGTCAGTGCATATCACCTGACGGAAATGTCTTTCCATATCCATCAACAATGGTCGACCAAGTCTATGTCGGTTTGTCCGTAATACAAAGTCGGTTTCCTTTTATGGAACTATTATGTGATGGTGTGTTGAGGTCTTGGTACCGGTGGTGCATTGATGTAGCGAATTTCAACTGGTGGGGCCTGAACATTCATCTGATCTATTTCACTTACGACTTGAACAAAATTTCCACCATGTATACTATCTGATCCATTCTCGAATGCGGTGACAACTCTCTTGTCGGATTAGCCATAACGTTTCAAGAATTTTTCCTATTGAGTTCAATGCATAATGACTATGCATGTTATACCATAATAGATATATATGCACAGATCATCATCACAATCAACATATGCTAACATGTGAGCAATTTCAACAATGATAACAATATTATCCTTACAATTACTCACTCCACTCCACTCCACGTCACTCAGCATATAACATCACTCGTTCCCAAGGCTCTAAACCTATTACTCTGATACCATTAAATGTCACAGCCCGGTCCCATAATAGAAACCGGAGCCCGTGACATGCCACCGAAGCTAAACCAATTCATTTACATTACCAAAAAAAATAGTTTTAATAACACACACAGCGGAACAAAACAAAACATTTTGAAAATCAGCAGTCTAGTCGACTGTACCTCGTGCCCAGTTGAGTGATACTGGTCCAACAGAAACTTTGTATTTAAAACAT
The DNA here is from genome assembly GCA_033977485.1 of Hydrangea macrophylla. Lineage (NCBI taxonomy): Eukaryota > Viridiplantae > Streptophyta > Magnoliopsida > Cornales > Hydrangeaceae > Hydrangea > Hydrangea macrophylla. The sequence goes on from CM066983.1 coordinate 123,451,691, forward strand.
AATCCAGTCGACTATTTTCTAGGTCCAGTCGACTAGTACGGTACGGTCGACTGAAGTCCAACCTAGGCAAAATATCTGAATTGAACACACGATTCAGTCGACTGTGTTGGGGATCCAATCGACTGATCCTCTATAAAATATGCAGTGAGTTACTGAAAAAGAGGCTCCAGTTGATTATTTTCTCAACCAGACGGCTGGTTTATGGCAGCATCACACATTCTGCAGAATTTCTAAGTTTAAAAGCTTTCTAAAATCTTTCAGGGATTAAACACACACACCAAACTTACTCCAAAGTAATCCTAACTATATTATAACATTACCAAAAATTTAATTACAACAAATTAGTGTCTATTACAACATCACTAATCCGTTCTATGGTACTAAGTCAAACATAACCAGAAGATTATAAGATCCTTATTACAACATATCTATTGTCCCAAAACTACAAGATCAACATTCAGGTTGCCTTCTAAGTGAACTTCCAACCCACGTGTTCACTTCTGTGATTCCTCGCCAGTATTAATACCTGCAATGGTTGTTTGAATAAACATACATATTCGATTTGTTTAAGCTAACGCTTAGTGAATAAAATAACATATGCACATGAATGACAAACATGCTCGTATTCACATCTCTACATTTCATACTAGTCGCCGAAGACTCATCTGCACGTTCCATATTCCCAATCCGTGACTCCTCGCCAATAAGTCCACGCGAAAGGGTAAGACCCACGATTCTTCTCTTCAATCGTGCAACCTTAATGACTATATCGGCTCCACAAAATGGCTTAGTGACCACGTGCTCCTTCTGACCCAAATAAGCAACTCAACATGTTCAAATACATATCATTGTGCTCTTGGTAATTAAAACATTTCACCTTGCTATTGGGCCTACTTATCAATATAATCGCCTAATATGAACTACATAATATATCTCTATGTATTAACACATGCTATTCAAACATAACATGAATACGCGTCAAGCAATCATTCCATAATACAAAGTTGAATCACTCACCTCCGAATAACGCTCCTAAAGTTCATTCCAAGGAAAACCCCTACACAAAGAACGTGCAGAAAAGCTCATAGTACAACTCCTATGGATCAAAAGTCCAAATATCAACTTTTATGAAAAATTCTAGAAAAAGACTTTTTGAAAAACTTAGCCAAACATGGCCTAATAGGTATCAAAACGAAGCTCTTACCTTGAGGAGCTCGAATATGAAATTTGGTGAAAAATTAGCAGACGAACGGTCGTCGTTTGGCGTCGAGAAGCTCTAAGCAATCAAAATCTCCCTTTTGGCCTCCTTTTGAGTTTTAGGTTAGAAGTTATAAAAAAATATCAAGATTTTCTCTATCGATATATAGGCAACACTTTAGAAAATTGTGTTTACCTCTCCACGAGTTTTCAAAACTCCTAATCAGTCTCTGAAACTTTTTACACAGCTAATTCATAGCTTTACAAGTGAAACTTCAAAATTATAAAAGTTTCTGACTAAGTTCCATTTGGTTGCTAAAACATAAATTCTTATATATGACTTTTTCGAAGTTGCTAATTAGCCAACCAAATTAATAGTGCATTAATTCGTCCTCACCAGGATACTAAATCTAACAACAGAAATATATTCTAAACCAGAAATAATACAGATAGTGAAATACACAGGTAAACATTTATTTTCAGATAAACATTTAAGGTATTCCACAGTGACTGTCTCATACGCGGAGAGACTTCACAACCACAAACAACTCATTCCACAATGTCTCAAAGGGTTCTCTAACACAGACACCCAAATCGACTCGTGAGCCAAAACTCACTCATATGTGCCATCATGCACAATACATCACATTATCATGCATGACAATGCAATAAAATGTAATAACACGCATGCGGGTGTTATATATTAAGACGGTGGGACATAACCCGGGGGTCTATCCCAGGCATGTCCTCATGACACCAGGCGAAGACGTCCTGGTTCTGTCGCAGGAACTAGACAAGTTTTTCCCTAAGACCTGGTTGCAAGAAAGAGCCGATGCTGATGGACCGCTTAGGGAATTAGGTGCCTAAAACTACTTGGTTGAGATCTTCCACTGGGCCTACTCCATCCCTTATGTCCCTTGGGTCCATCTCCCGGACGGTCAACATTTCTATAACTGCTTCTCTACGCAAGGAACTGACATAACAGCTCTGGGCGATTGCTTGATCTCCGCGTAAGCTCCCGAGCCCCTGTGGGGTTGGAAACTTGACCACTAGGCCGTACGTCGACACGACCGCCTTGGCCCTATTGAGCGTCGGCCTCCCCAGATTGACATTGTAGGCGGACGGGGCTTCTACCACCACAAAGTTAGCAAGTATAGAGACTTACTGTGGGTAGGTCCCCATGAGGACTAGGGGCTCGACTATATCGAGTGTTGTGTGGTAGACCCATTGAACCCTACCAGGGGAGTGGCTACGGGACAGAGCCGATCCCTTGATATCCCAAGCTGATCAAAAGTCGAGATAAACAAGACATTCGAGGAGCTGCCCGTGTCCACTAATACCCTATTAACCACATAACTTACTATGGAGAGTGTAACCACCAGCGGATCGTCGTGCGGATGGTGCAGGTCCTTCACGTCATCAGAAGAAAATGTCAGCATGTCGGTCGGGGGGGGGGGGAAGCTAGTGGATTAGACATGTCAGACATCCGATCGGGATGCTCGAGCATGCCTCTTCTTAACCGATTGCGAATCCCCTTCGCCCGAGGTTCCTCCGGATATCACGTTGATCTGCTCGAGTGGTTGAGGCTGCTCAGGAGCTCGGTTGTCGGGCCGAGGTCGCCTATCGGACGCGATGAACTCAATAAGGTGACCGTGTTCAATCAGCTTCTCGATGGAAATCTTGAGCTTAAAACAGTCTTCTGTGTCATGACCGTGGTCTTTATGATACTGGCAAAACTTATCCCGATTTCTTTTCCTAAGAGGGATTTTCAGCTCTGTCGGCTGTTGGAGGAGCCTCTGGGTCTCGGCGACGGCCATGACCTCGTGGATGGGTTGAAAAAGTGGTGTGAAGGCAATTGGGGCCTGATCATGTTCGCTTTTCTGCTGATCCTGCTTAGGCTTCTTTCCCGAGTCATTCTTGGGGCCTTCGCGCTTGCGTTTGGATCTCGGGGACTCATCTCCCGCAAAGCTGGCACGCTTGGACTTTAGGAACTCTTCCATGTCGATGTACTTTCCAACCCTCTGGGAGAGCTCGACCAGGATCGTCGGTTGGTCATGGTGGAATGGCGTAGCAACTTTGGTATGCTAAACTCCTAAGCAGAAGGTCGTAATAGCGACCATTTCGTTCAAGTGACGAATCTAGAGCCTTTACTGGTTGAAACGGTTGACATAATCTTTCAAGGATTCTCCCTTATGCTGCTTGACAGTCAGTAGTTGGGTGTCGGGCTGTGACCGGTCCAGCGTCCCTACAAATTGACTGATAAAGAGCTTACTGAGTGCCTTGAAATTATCGATTGTTCGAGGTTTGAGGGCATGGAACCACTGTGCGACCGGCCCTTTGAGAGTGCTAGGAAAGACCAGGCATAGTAGTTCGTCGGTGGTAGTGACTAGTGCTATCTGGGCCTTGTAAATCCGGACATGATCCACCGGGATTCCCGAACCGTCATAAGAGTCGAGATGTGGTGATTTGAACTTCCGCAGGATGGGAAATCCTATGACCCGAACGATAAAAGGCGATTTGGTTTCGGTATTAGTGTGATCATGGCGCTGCTTACGGCTCAGTTTCTCAATTTGCTTCTGCAGGTCCTCGATCTGGGCCTTGACATCTTTTTGACCGGTCTTCCATTCCATGTCCGAATAATACGTCGGGTCGGATGATGAGACCTCTTTCTCAAAGTGCGTTATCCTCGGGGATAGGACTCGGCTTTAGCTCCAGGTAATCGCGTGCCTAAGATCCCCACGGCTCTTGGCCAAGGGGTCCTTGGGCGAATCCCAAGCAGTCTGGCATGGCCCCTCTCCTTTGGCAGCATGCCTACTGTTGATGATTTCTCTAGCATCCCCCACTCGGTATGGGTTGGCCCGGGGGCATCGCCGGGTCTGCTCAGGAGCCTTGATACGCTCGTCGTTCTCGAACCGACCTAAATTTGATGGAGATATAGGCTCAGTGTGGGCGCGCCTTCGGATTCGTACGGGCTCCCGGTCGTGCGCGCCCTTCCCGGGCTGTTCCTCTATTTGAGGGAGCTTTTCCTGGTGGGTCAGTAACGGTTCGATCTGCTGTTGAGTTTGCCGCTAGCCCTCCAGGAGTTGCACAAGGGCCGCGGTAACCTGCTTAGAGATCATGGAAGCAGGCGGTTGCCCGACTTGTGAATCTGCCTGACCTGCTAGAGCAGCGATTTTCTTACCCTTCTTCGGCGACATGTTTTTCAGTCAAAGAATTGTTTTTTCTGAGGAATCTGTCGTTCCCAGAGATGTTGCCAAACTGATGATACCAAAAGTTGGTAAAGGGCAAGAAGAGTAATTTCAGGAGAGACAAGAAGTTTGTATGTGGTTCGGTCCCGTTAACCCAGCAACCTACATCCACGGGTGCGTCGAAGCACGTTTACTAAAAGATCACCGGCGGCCTTTTGGTGAGCCAACAAGGAGGGCGGCACTACCAAAAAACCGGCGGGGTGTATGCGTGTAAGTAATATGTATTACAGTTCTTCAGAGATAAGAACGCGATCCCTTTAAATAAGGGCGAGGGGTCTCTTTTATAACTGCAAGAGACCACTCGTACAAGGTAACTAGCCAAGTTAAGAAACCTAGCTCGATTACATGTGATCAGCACAAATTATGGAGGTTTTCTTAGTGGTTTAGGAAACTGCTCAAATTACTCTTCTGGCTAAGTTAGGGAACTGCTAGCAATCTTGTAGAGCAAATCATAAGGTAGGCCCGGGTCGCCTTCACCGGGGGACGAGTCCGCCTCGTGATCCCGAGCTGCGAGCTCAAACCGAGCGGTTTGAGAATGATGGGCACGGGTTAGTTGAATTCCAAGCACCTTCCCCGGTTAACCAAGCGTCTTAGTGCTGACGTGGCGATATGACTTTGACCGGATATTTTCTGACCTATCAAATGAGGACATCAAATCCCTAGATCAAAGCATATAGAGAGAGAGAGAGATAGATCGCAAAAGAAGAGAGATAGAGTATATTTATATTTATATATGTATATATAAAGAGAGGGAGAGAGAGAGTGTGTGTGTGTGTGTGTGTGCAGCCGAAGAGAGAGGGAACTGCTACAACATCTGAGAGAGAGAGAGAGAGGGGGGGGGGGGGGGGAATGCTTTTTGGTAGAGGCGTATATCAGAGATGGGGAGGGTTTCATTTATTTATGTAGTGGGCGGGTTGGTCGCGGGCCAGAAACGGGTTAACTTTAGGCCCGCTTATGAAATCTGTTTATAAGATATGAGCCCGCTACAGGCCCGGTCATTAAAATTGTAATGGCCCAATTCCAATTTATATCGGGCTTTAGCGAGTTAGTTGGTGTTTCGAGCTTGACTTGCCAGGCCTAATTTATATGTTAGACTATTAGATGAGTTATCCAAAATTGAAATTTAAATTCAAATTAGTTGTAAATTAGTCATATAACTATAAATAATCAAATTAGATGCAATTTTTTAAAAAATGAAATTTTGAATTATAAGAGAGTGCCACATGCAAAAGCTTCCGCTTTCGTATAGATATATTAGATTAGATATGTGTGTGTGTGAGAGGTTGGAGCTGTCTCTATCTGTTTGGAGGAAATAAGGAAAAGAGAATATAACTAAGGTTATTAAACTGCTTATTTTCATGATTTTCTTGGCTCAATCTTTATTTAACAGGAAGAGTACTGTTGAGAAGATGATATTGGGAAGTTGGATTGTGGGCCTGACTTTCACACCAATTTCATTAAGCAGTGGCTAACACAAAAGCGTTGAAAAATCCGGGGGGGGTTGATAATGTATGTGCCCAATTGTCCACATTTAAAAATTAGATAATTATTTGCAATTAGATATATAATTAAAAACTGTTGCGTAGATTGATGGAAGATGAAGAAGGGTTGTAACTGAAAAGACTATATAAATTATGGAATCTGACAACTTGGGACACATGATAACTACTAAAATGGATAGTGGTTTTAAACTTCTATGTTCTAGTGATGTAAAAACGAAGACTCTTGAGATTGGATTTCACTGTAGAGATTATGAGACGCGTTCAATTCAATGTAGTTGATTGTTTATTGGAATTCTAGGCATGTGAATGGTAGAGAATGATCAACATATATATATATATATATATATATTTTTTGGTTATGCTTTTTTTGTTTTTTAACAGATTATGTTAGTGTGTGTATTTCGATAGTATGAGTTAGGATGGAGGTTCATGTGGGTTGGGAAAGGGATAATAAGCTTATAGTGTAGCCCAGAAAGTGGACCTAAGAAAATGACAAAACAAACCAAACCTCCTAAGATTCCACAAAGCATGAGTTGATGGAAGCCCAATCTGGGTGGGTGTTTTAAAGAGTGATTTGAATCATTTGATGATGGCATGGACAGTATTTCAACGATCCAAAAAGTTGAATTGGACACAATTTCAATTATTGGGACCCAATATTGCTGTAATCATACGGCTTCCAAAAGAGAAAAAAAATAAAAAGAGAGAGAGAGAGAATAGAATTCACATTTGTTCACTTGTAAGTTTTTGACCAAACCAACACACAGTTGGAATAGAATTGGGTTAGGCATGTGAGCACTATATAATACTATGCCATCACAAAAATAGCTTTCAAAGCCTATTCAATGGGAGCACTCATTGTACAAACCATGTGATCATTTCTCTTCCACCTCTTCCTTTACTCTCACGAGCTTCCTGTTTTTCCATTTTTGGGTAGACCCTATCTTTATTGTTTTTATATTAAAGATAAATTATTGTATTGTACTGGACCAGACAAAGTCGAGAGAAAAAGCAGCCTTAGCCAGTCGAGCTCTACAACTCAATAATCGTGCAAAATTTATCCACTTTGTGCTATAAAACTAACTGATTCTGATTATTTTGGGTCCACTTGTCCCTTTTTAATTGGTTCGAATCACAACAATTTCTCCCACCATAGGCTTTTTCCTAGGAAAATACTAGAGGTACAATAAATTACACAATCAATTACACAAGCTAGCTCTTAGCAAAAGAAAAAATTTACACAAGCTAGCATTGCTCTTTTCCTTACCCTAGTTAACCACTTCCTTTTAGCCAAAAGGCACAAGCCATTGAACCATCAATCTTTTCCTATATGATACGATGATGATACGTTAGGTTAAAAAATCAAAAAAATTGTGATACACCACATGAGTGCTGCCCACAAAGGTAGTCGAGGTTCCTTAGTTAGTATCCTCTCAGTTTTCTCTCACTGTATAAATTATTAAAGGGTAATGCTAGATCCACACCCAAATCTCACATCCATTCATATGCACCCTGATGTGCACTAATGAGGAGAAAATAGAGATTGTAAAATGTAAAGTGGTGTGTACCACAATGGATTCCACAGTCTCTCTTCTCTTCCCATTGGTCCACATGCATCAAGATGTAGATGAATGAGTATAAGATTTGTGTGTGGGTCTAGCATTACCCATTATTAAATTGTTCTGAGAGTTTGTTTGAGGGGGGATTAGAGTTAGCTATTATAATTATTAGTTTTATTAGCTTTAGGGTAGTTTACTCTTTTACTTTTTATTAGGGTAATACTGTATACCTAGATATACTATTATTGTCTCTTCTTTTTTATTGTATTCATTCATTCAGTTTTTGTGTTATGAGAAACTCTAGCTCTCTTTTCTCTTTTCCTTTTATTGTTTTCTTGATTATTTAATATATTAACAGTGTAAACTCCATAAAAATTAATGGCTCGCATGGTAACGTTGTAGTTTTAAATTTTCAGTTTTTGTTTTCATTTTTTGAATTGATCACAATCAACACCCAATACAAAAAATGAAAACAAAAATTGAAAACCAAAATCCACAATATTACCATGCGAGTCGTAAGACTCAGGCTCAGCTAAAACAATATGTGTTGTATAAACATGCAACTGTGATTGCCTTATCATCTTTCTATATTCCCAGGTCAGACCAAGTACCTGTCATACCACATTTTCTCTCTTGTTTGCAAACTAAATTTACCATTATCAAGTAACAAATATGTCATCCACAAATTTTTGTATCAATCCAACCTACCAAAGCATTTGGCACCATAAAAATGGGGTTTTGGAAATCAAATTTGTTTGAAATTAAATATCATTCCATACAACTTTGATCACACTTCCAAATGAACCAAACTTAGTGTTTCTCTTTAGGTCATTTTCATCATGTTCTTAGATACTTGTGTCATGTAACACACGGAGTCATGGACCAATCACACTTTACAAGTAACTAAGGAAAAGCAGCATTTTCCATTCCAAATTAGCAAATAAAAATTAATTACACTGTTATTTCGTAATATTAGTAACACTTTAGAAATGATTTAATGTTACTAGACTAATTAACATGACCATTAAAGGACTCACTCAAAACATAAGAAAACAAACAGATAATGTTCTCACCTGTTTCGCTTAACAAAAACTTGTAAATTTCTTAAAAAAAAAAAAAAAAAATTCCTTCCCTAAGTTCTTACAAACAACAATACGTACAGAAATACCATTTTCTATGTACCAATACAATAGTAATAGGAAAACCTCGAATTTTTTTTATTTTTATTTTTTTCCCCATTTTTAATACGAGAAATTCCATGAAAATCAAAATAATATTACTAATCAAAACGCAACGACGTCGCTGCAAACAAAATCGTCAGAATTCGAAATCGAGTCCTCTGGCCACGAATCACGGAGCAGCTTCAACAACATCTGAGCCTTACGCTTCGCTCTCTCGGTTCGATCGCTCTGAACCAGCAGCAACAACTGACTCAACAATCCGGCCGCCACCGCCTCCCTCTGCGACCGCTCCGACGCCGAGCAGATTGAAAGCAGAGCACCGGCGGCGTACTCCGTCGCCCTATCGGAGATCTTCAAAATTATCTTCACCAGCAGCGGAATCGTCAGCGCGTGGTCCGCAAACGCCGCGCATCCCGGCGGAATCCGGCAGAGGAGCTCCACCGTGGCCAGCGCCCTCTCGGCGTCGCATTTCTCGAAATCCGCCAATCTGTCAATCAGCGCCTCCACGGCCCCCGCCGTCACCGCCTTGTGACGGTGTTCCTTCGCCAGACACAATGCGAACAACGCTTTGACTCCGATTTTCAGAGCCCTAGGATATGCCAATGGATAGTTGAGAATGTTGACAATTCCTTCGAATATTTGATTCGCATTGCTGATTTCTGATCGGAGCTCCGGCGATCTCGTTCCGGCGACGACGATCTCGATCAACGCCGCTGAGTTGACTCGGACTTCGATCGATGAATGGAATAGAAGAGAAACGAGGTAGACTATTCGGTCTGGATCGGAAGCAACAAAAACGCACTCGGATTCAGAAAGCGAAAGCAGAGACAAAACCGCTAGTGACTCGTGATTCAACTCGGACGAGTCAGAACCTGTGTTTTTGAAAACAATAGAGAGAAGAATTTCACGAGCATTGTGTGCGGAGATCACGGACCGATTCTTATCCGAGTCACGAGCGAGTCCTCTGAGTCGTCGAAGCGCCGATAACCGAGAATTGAGATGACTCGACTCGGATGAGGCTTGACACAGCAAGGACCGAACCACGGCCGGTTCAGCCGGTTGCTTCGGAGTCGGAATTCGCTCGACGCCAAACGACCGGTTCGCAACGCACCACTCTTGGATGAGCCGTCGGAGGGTGTGGTTCGGAATGAGGTTGAAGTCGGTGAGTGGTGCGCGCGTGACAGGGCACGTGCAATTCCCAGTGGCCACCCATGACTCAATGCTGGCTCGATCGTAGGTCTGGCCGGTGCAGACCGTGACCGGGTCTCGCATGAGCTCGAGCGAGATCGGACACCTGAAGTGGTATGGGACCTGAACCCCAACCTCCAATGGCTCTAATCTACCACGCATGTTTGGTATCACTTTCTCCACAACTCTCTCTCTCTCTCTCTCTCTCTCTCTATCTATATATATATATATAAGATATAATTTGGTATCACTTTCTTCTCTCTCTAAAAAAGGACTAGTTGCAGTAGCATACTATATCTGAGCTCTCTGCAAATTCTCTTCCACATTGTTTGCTCTTTGCTTTCTCTGAAACAGAGGGACATACTTACCAACAGGTGTTGGACTCTCTCTCTCTCTGCCCTTGTTAACTAACCCCACACGTGTGTGTCCTTTGCTTAACATCTAACCATAGTTAGTAGAGAGATAGAGAGACTGTGACAGAGACAGACAGACGAGGCGTTTGGTCAAATGTGTGGTGCTGACTTGTTGGGTCCCACCTTTTTTTTTTTGTCTATTAATCTTACTTCCGTTTACGTCAAAGTATTAATTGGCTCTCATTGTTTATTTTCGTTTGAGGTTGATAGTTCATGCTCATTCATAAGTTATTGTCCTTAGCATTTATGCCCCTTTAGTTTTGTGTTTTGCATTTGTACCTTGTACTTCTTATTTGTTTATTTTGTGTATTTTTACTTGTATAACCGGACAATACTTCAGTAAAAAATTTTAAATTCATTTCATTAGACTCCTCTCACATTAATGCATAATTTTTTAAAATACAATCTTTTTAAAAAAATACAATTAAAAAAAAAATAACTTTACTAAAGTCTTGTCCTATATAAGCTCTCTTCTTTATAAACCTCATTAATTTTATTTTGTTTTATTTAATTACAAGGTCGGGAGGGGTGAGGTCGAACACTCGATTTATATGAATGGAGGGAGCCTAAGATCTAGCTCAGTACTAAACGAGTTCAGTAACGTTTAATTTTTGTTTCTAATGATATTTTTTGGCAACTGATGTGATGTGAATTAGATCTCAACATTCTTTTAGAGTAAATTGATTTTTAATTGCATGCTTTAAGTATTATCTACTAACGAAGATGGGAAAGAAGTAATAATATTGTCATCCAAAAGTTAGTACATCAATTTAGTTATTGATCTAAACATTCGAAGTAAATACCTTTTCAAAACTTTTGTTCTTAAAATTAATGTTAAAGGTTCATTTTGGAAGCAATTTTACTGTATGCCTTTTCAGATTGTTAATTGAAAGAAAACCTTGTCAATTAAAAGCTTTTGAAAAGATTTCCATCAATGTAATAGTTTCTTATTGAATTACTGAGCTATTCCGAAAGTTAATTGTTTTGTATTCAAAATTAACAAAGATTTTGTTTCATTTTGAAAAATAATTTTGGAATTTTCTTTTGTGCAATTGAAAGGATTTGTCCTAATGGTGATCTCGTTTTCTTTTCTTTGCTTTATTTTTTCCTTTGAAACCCCAACTAGCAAATGCAAAATCACCTTTTTTCAGTTAAATGTATCTGACCAATTTTTCAGAAAAAAGAAGACACTATATTATTGCACTCCTCTCTAAGTTTATGTTACAGATCTGTGTAAAGTTGGACCGGTGGACCCTAAGAAATTTACAGACCATGGTGAAAGATCGAAAACATGACATGGTGATCTCATTTCAAACTGAATTAAGAAAGTAATTTAAGCATGTTCTAGTTGGAGGGTCAAATGGTACAACATTATAGATATATATGTTTAGATTTTGCATTAATCTATTTGAACAAGGGTACGTGATCTTTAACATTATTATAATTTCCTACTAAGGCTTAGTTTGGCCTCTCACGTGACTTTTTAAAAGGAGCTTATGAAATTTATTATTAAGTTTTTTGATAATTTTATACAAGTGACACACTACTTCAAAAAGAGATCATGAAACCAAAAAGCAACCTTGAGCTTTTAAAAGCTCCAGAAAAAGATCTCTCCAAAAAAGCCCTAAGTTCAATTTTTATAAATCTCATAAATTAATTACCAAATGAATTAACATAAAATTGGACTTTAAAAAAAGAGAAATACCACGTGGTCCACGTGAGGCCAAACTAAACCTAAGTGTTCTCGAGTTCTCATTGATCATTTAAATAAATCCAGTAAGTACGAAAAGATACGAACGAACATTCACACTTGGAATTTTTTTAATATGAGCTCGATAACTTATTTTAATGGGCAATGTTAGGGGCACTAACAAAATCCACTAACACTTACTAACACACTCTATCTCTCTCCTAGTGGTACTGCGGGGTCCACTGCGGACCCCGCAGTACCACTAGGAGAGAGATAGAGTGTGTTAGTAAGTGTTAGTAGATTTTGTTAGTGCCCCAAATATAACTCTATTTTAATATGAGTTATATTTGGGGCACTAACAATATCCACTAACACTTACTAACACACTCTATCTCTCTCCTAGTGGCATTGTGGGGTCCGCAGTGGACCCCGCAGTACCATTAGGAGAGAGATAGAGTGTGTTAGTAAGTGTTAGTGGATTTTGTTAGTGCTCCTAGCATTGCCCTTTTAATATATCACGTTGATGATGAGAAAACTTTGTGCATATAATATTATATGCACACGTAAGTGGAATAAGTGAAAAATATTTACTAAATTATATGGGTATAATTTATACAAATATTAGACTAGTTTATATAATTTTCCGTTGATATGGAGTTTTGAGGAGCACTCCCAGGGAAAAAAAAAAAGAACATATTTATATATATATATATATATATATTTGTGTATATTTTAGATCTAATATAATAAATTTATAATGTCAGAGAGAGTTTTTGGATCTATTTATACATATTTTGTGCATATTTTGAATCTAATATGACAAATTTATAATGTAAGGGGTATAAAAATAAAAATAAAAAGTACAAATGTACAATTTTTCAAAATTTGGGAAGAAGTGCAAAAATCTTTACTAAATTATATCTGGGTATAAAGTATAATACAATATTAGACTAGTTGATAAGATTTTCAGTGTTTTTATTTTTATTTTTATTTTTTTTATTTTTTTATAATCAAAGATATTATCCAGATTAATTTGCGCACACCTTATTTAATCACCGATAAATAATAAAGTTGAGAGGTTAAGTACAGAGTAGATAGTGGTACAAATATGAAAACACTGTTTTCAATTCCATTACACAGTGGTAATTACTAATTAGTACTCTTATCTTTGAATAGTGGGGGATCTGATTTTTAAAGAGAAGGTATGGGTGGTCAAAGGTCAAAGATGAACATAAGAATGTGTGGGTGCCAGGTTGTCTCTCCACCTCATTATTCGAGCCAAACAATTTTGAGAATAGATAACACAGGCACATAGCACAGGCTGGTCAAGGTGGGTTCTTCACAAGTTTTGGTAAGGAGTGTAGGAGAATACCATGCAATCATTTCGATACTCCACACTGTACAAAAGAATAGTGTTTGTAGTAAGGGTGTTTGGTCTCCCAATGAAAAGTTATAGGAGAAATGCTACACACACATTCTAAACCACACCCCCAACCACACCCCTTGCTTTAAATGCATGTACCTTGTGCTGTTTGAATTTTCACACTTTTCTGTGCACCACTTACACAGCACAGGGTACATGTATTTAAAGCAGGGGTGTGGTTTGGGGTGTGGTTTAAAATGTGTGTGTAGCATTTCTCAAAGTTATAGATTTGAAACACTCGGGGTTGGTAGAGTTTGTTGGATGGACGAATTTCAATTAAGTAGTTAGATAATCGGTGAGTTTGGCGTGAGTTCGAATCTTACTTCTCACTCACATTTCTAATTTATATGGTGTGTGTGTTGTGGTGTCGGTACACATGCTTTAGGTTCGCCCCTTATTCTACTCCAATAAAACGACTATAGGTAACGATTCCGAAAACGTTGCGGAAGATAGGCCGGGGGAATTGTCATCGTTTTCCGAAAAAAAAAAAAAAAAAGTATACTACGCTTATTCTGCAAAAAAAAAGAAAGAAAGGAGAATATTATGCTTCTCATTTTAAATTTAGTTGTTAAATAACTTAATAGTTTTACCACGTATTATAATATTAATCGACGGGTGATACAATTGATAAAGTATTTGAGAATAAAATTTGGAAAGCTGGCATTACCCTTTTCTAAAAGCTTGTTTGGGATTTCTGCAGGAGATTTTCGAATTTTGCCTTTTTGACCATTGTATCAGTGTATCACACGAATATGGTAGAAACCACTAAATTTTCTTTGAAGATTGGTTTTGGTGATTCAATTATCCAAAGTCTCTGGGAGCCAAATTTGATATTGACATTTGGTCGCCAAAGCATTATTTTGTGTAAATCTTTAGAAGAAACTATCTGGAGTTTGGTATCATTGTAAGAATTAGAGATTTTTTAATTTTAAAGATTTCAATTTGTCGCTTCTAAATTGAGCAGATTTTTTAAAGAAATAATTTTTGAAAAGATGTAAAACGTTAGTTCTAAATTAACTTAACCTTTTTAATAATCTTAAACAACTAATTTATTTTTCAGTAATCTCAAATAATTTCTTGGCAATTAGTTGACATGCCACTACATTGACAAAAGAATCATCAAATAGTCAGTATAATAATAACTTTTTAGTCATTTAAATAACTAGTCACCAAATCGGCATTAAGTGACCAAGCCCTTGTTGGATAAAACTGAATATATATATATATATATATACATACAGTCAGCTCTAAAGTGTACTTAGTATGTGTATTAGATTTGCGCACTGAAATTTTAAGCTTAAAAAATTACGGGCCGCTCCGCTGACTCGCTCTCCGTCCCACCGCCCCGCTAACCCGCAGTTTTTTTAGACTTAAAATTCCAGTACACAAATTCAGTGCGCTTTATAGTCTGACTGTATATATATATATATATATATATTTTTTTTTTATAAAAAAAAACTAAAAAATTAAGTACTAAATTTAAAATACTAAAAATTTTAAGCAACTGAATTTGTAGTACAAAAATAATATTTCTAAGTAGTAGAATAAAAGTAGTTTAATGATAATTTTTTTTCTTGGAATTTTAGTATATTTTGACTATTATTTTAAATTAAATAGTATATTATCAAATGTACTAAAATAAAATAAAATACTAAAATTTTTGCACTCAACTATGTTACTTCCTCCGTCCCATAATAAGTGTCCAATTTCATTTTACACAATGTTTAAGAAAGTTGTATTATATTAATTTTTTGCTTCATTAAAGAGTCACTTTCCAATTTTACTCTTAGATGTGATGGGTGTTTGACTTTTTGCTTGTTTTGGGACCACAAATAAATGCTACTTTGTCTTTATTATAAGAGTAGTTTTGGAAAGTAAAAAAAAAGCTATATACCATTTTAGAAAAGTAGACACTTATTGTGGGACATCCAAAAAAAGAAAATATTGACACTTATTATGGGACGGAGGGAGTATCAAACATATTCACAAATTTATGAACAATGAAATTCATAAAAAGCCCAAAATATGGTCTGGTGCACACAGCACACATATATTTTGGAGTGAAGACAGTCGCATGTTAGCTTGGTTGAGAGAGAGACAGAGAGAGAGTCCAGAGAGTGAGTCAGGCGAACTAAAGAGGGAGGTGTCGTTTAGCAGTGGTTAGTGGTCCGCAAAGCCAAGGCCAGTTGGACCCAAATGTCTGTGGTCAACCAGGCAAGACTGCTAGAACATCCCAAACTTGGTTCCCCCTATGCACGTGCGAGGAGGGGCTGAACCAGACTACCCAGTTCCCCGTTTTGCTTCGAGTTCGACACCAGCGTCGTCCTCGTTCCAACTCGAATTCTGATCAGTCCTGACACCAGTACGGAATTCCATGACACTATATATACATATATTTGTAAATATCACTTACATCCCTTAAAATTTGGCCTAATAACACTTACCCTCCAAGTTTCACGAGTAACACTTATCTCCCTTATTTTTGAATTTTACTAACACCTAGCACTCCCTCCGCTAACAAGGCGTTAAAAATTTAACGGAATGTCACTTAATAACAATTTAAATTACCAAAATTGTCCTCCATCTGCTTCTTCTCAAACCCACATGAATTTTGTAAACCTTGTAATCTCTGCAGATGTTTAGATATATGTATGTTTATGCATATATAGTATATATGCATACGTAGATGGATATTTGTATATACATGTATGTACATTGATAGTTCTCCACATAAAACCCCCAATTGAACCCCCATGGTTGGCACCTCTCTTTCTCTCTCTCTGTGTGTGTTTTCACATAAAAATCCGAGACTTCCACCCATGTCTACCACTCTCTTTCTCTCTCATCCTCTCCGTCCACTATCAAACTCTTCCCCTCTCCTTCACTATTCAAACCCAATTTTGGACACCCACCTTCCCATCTCACTCTCCTGCAATCTTAATCCTCCCAGAAAACCCAAACTAGTCCACTCAATGAACCCCCAAATTCCCTCCAATTGAACAGAACCATCATTGAATCAACTTGTACGTTCTTCTTCATCAGAGCATATTTCGTCTCACAATGCAACCATTAAAATACCCACAGCTCCATGGATGAAAGGTCCTCTCCTTCCCGAACCCAATCAAGTCCTCGACCTCTCTAATTCAACAAAAAATAACTTTTTTTTCAAAGGTAGATATATAAAACCAGACCGGTCATTGACTGAAAAAGTAAGTGGCAGGATGGGGAAAAAAGCAATGAAGAAGGTAGTTCAAACCATCAAAAAACTAAAAGAAACCCAGAATTCAGAGAATCTGAAAAACCCAGATTTTGAATTTGGGCTTTAGAACAATTTATGGGAGGTGAGGATTCATATTCTTCGAAGAAATTACCATAGTTGAAAGATGATAGGTTGGTGTTTTGGAGGATGAAGCACCCAAACGACGCCACTTTATTAAGGGTAACTAGGTAATTTTACAATCTTTGTTTAGTCCATTAGTAGACAAACTTTGACAAGGGAAGTAAGTGTTACTCGTGAAACCTAGAGGGAGGTAAGTGCTATTAGGCCAAACCTCAAGGGAGGTAAGTGATGTTTACCCCTTTTTTTTAACATGTGTTAGGTATATGTTAAGGAGTTAAAAATAGTCAGAAATATAATTAAATGAGTTAGATTCACATCTACCTTTCTATTAGTGTGGATTCCCCATGTATTTTTTTTTATACTTTAAGATCCTTGACATGTGCCCTTAAGCACATGATAACATTTTGCTTCTTTTTTTTCATAGTTAAGAGTTATATAATTTTTGTAAATGAGTAAAGATTTGGGTACATACACTCCACTAACAAATTACACTAACATCAGTGGAAAACTACTATGTGGCAGAGTTGTCACGCTCCGGAGCAGCAATAAGAGAGAAAAATAAATTTCCTCTTTGGGTCCATAAGGAATGACGGGTGAATGTCACTAATTGTCCACACCACATAGTATTAGTCAACTAGAAGCAACAAGAACAGTGATAACATCAAACTGAATATATATAAAAGTCCTAGCTATTACAAATCATCAGAGTGCGCTATAGGAAATATAACAGGTCTGAAAGCAACATATGCCCAAGTACCCATTTGTAACAAAGTTCAACAGAAATGAAACTAATAACTATCTAGTTCTTCAGCTAGCATAAACATCGTCGTCAACGTAATAGTCTTGTCTATCATCGCCTCTCTCCCTTAGCACGTCCTCAGTATAGCCTTCCTCCACATAGTAATCATCTTGGTAGTGATCGTCACCTGCAAGATTAGGAACATGGTAGTCTGGATGATGGGGAATGTCCAAGCAATAACGACCGTCAGCTTACTAAGAGCTGTGTGAATATAAATTAACAGGGTACCAGTTATATAACGTGATAACAAGTTATGAAATGAATTAGATATAGTGTTACAATAGTATCTTCATCTTTATGCAAACATCGTTACTTAACCATTATCGTCTTATTATCCTAAAACCAATAATCAACATACCTTAACTGAAAGAACATTGACACAAGACTTTCCCATTATGGCCTGACTACTTTGATTTAAAATAAAATGGATATCGAACTCAAACATGAATGACAAAGTATCTAACGTCATAACATTAGTCCATTACTATCAATTGTACTTATCTTTGGTATCACATTATCCCTGATTATCCCCATAGTCATATAATGGAAGTCTGAATCGAGAATCGAACAATCGAACCCCTTATATAATAAATAGAAGAAAAAATCCATGTTCTGCAACTGCCAATCAATTGGGACAATGGTCCAATCGTTTGGGATAAAAATGATAACAATCGATTGAAGTAAATGGAAATCGATTAGATCCAAAATAATACCAATTGATTGCAAACATTGGCAATCAATTGGGATACAAATAATGGCAATCGATTGGAAAACTATCCAATCGATTGGGTTTTGTCTGATGGCAATCGATTGGGAAAAGTTCAATCGATTGGGACTTCGTCTTCTCCAGCAGAATTATGCTTATGAGTATATTAGAAGGTTAGATGTAATTAATACGTCCATTTAACGTTTATATATATTGTTTGATTGGTAACCAAAATTTACCAAATGAAGGGTAAAGACCATACACGTATACAAATAATATCGAATCTTATTTATTAATACACTCATAATACAGGGCATTATCAGAGTTGTTTCAAAATTAAATCAACTCTGCCATGTGATAGTCTACCACTAATGTTAGTGTAATTTGCTTGTGCCCAAATCTTTACTCTTTGTAAATAATTCTATACATGTGTTGAGATTTACGCAGTGGAATTAAACGAGCACACAATGAAAAGAAAAATTAACAAGGGAAAAAGAAAAAGAATCACACAAGCGAATTCTACGTGGTTCGGCAAAACCCTGCGTACGTCCACTCCCAAGAGATATTTCCTTTACTATTGAGAATAAATTTGTACAAGACACTTGTTGAATTAAGTCACATAACCCAACCCCCCTTGTACTCCCACACTCAATACCCCAAAGAAAAAACCCTCACACAATGTTTTCTCTCTCTCTCACAAGCCCAACCGAGTGTATATTACCACCCATATATCACACGCATATATGTATACATGTACATACGGCTGGGCTTTGGTTTAAACAATGAGTCATCTCAACCAGTACTCCACATGCAAGAATTATCTTGCACTATCCATTGGATAAGTCCAATTTTACTTACTAGCTAGCACTCCTCATACGTGTACATCAAGAAAACAAGAATCCCAATTCAAGTTGATTTCTTCACTTGACCATATGAGGATGGACCCCACAAATCTCCACCTCCATACCCATGAGAGAAAAAAAATATCCCACCTTGAACAACCCGTCAAGATGCCCAAACCATTGGCCTAAAAAATCCCAGTTACACATACCGAATCAATATAGTCATAATTTGATTCACCACGGCCAATGACATGTGTAATTGTCTTCCATTAATTTTACTTATTAACGTCGGAGTAGGGTCTCGATCCATCGCCTCCACCACCAGCGGTATTTTTCCCCTTACCATCGTCTACTCCTTGGAAACATGTCACCCGTGTCTTCGCCTCCACCGCAAAAGAAACATGTCTAGGGTACCCTTTTTCCTCTGCACTTCGTTTCCAAACACCAATCGAGTTTTTCTTCATCGTACTTCCAATCAGACGATACAACCCACCACACTTTTCTCCCTTCATAAGAACCATGCAGCCACGTGTGATTTTCATGGCTCCACCTAGAGTAGAATACTTGCACCCCATGGAATCCATCTGGCTCAGTGATAATAGATTTTTTCACATCTTTGGGACATATCTCACACCACCCAAAGTACGAACCACTCCATCAAACATTTTAATTCTAATCGTCCCAGTACCTATAATTTTGCACAAAGACCCGTCACCCAATGACACCTTCCCCAAATTACCTTTTTGATTAAAATATTCCCTCCTGAAGCATATATGGTTTGTACAACCAGAATCCAAAATCCAATCATCATGAGAAATAGTGTGTTTACCTTCGGTGACTGTGAGGACATCTCCATCATCTCCTAATAAAACCAAAGAATTTTCACCATCATCCTTCCCTTTACATTGAGGACAATATTCTTGATGTGACCCAATTCTTTGCACAGATAGCATTGGACTTCTCTCTGTCTAGAACTAGATCTAACCCTGCTGTTACCTTCAGATCTATCTTTCGTCCTTCCCCCGATTCTCACTTGCTACAGCTAAAGTAGCTTCATGTCCACCCTCACTAGTTGTCTTTTCTGAGTGTCGTGGGACACTAGTGAAGCCTCTACCTGCTCCAAAACCACTGTATCTTTACCATATAGCAACGCAGTCATGAGGTAGTCATACAAATCTGGAAGAGAGGTAAGAAGTAGGAGAGCTTTATCTTCTTCCTCAATCTTGACATCAACTTTCCGCAATTGATCCAAATACCCGTTGAACATACTCATGTGTTCCCTGAGATCCCCACCTTCTTCCATCTTTAGCCGTTACAACTGTCGCTTCAGATGCAATTTGTTAGTCAAACTCTTGGCCATATAGAGTTTTTTCCAACTTTTCCCACAAGCCTGACGCAGAATCTTCATCCATAACATTATTGATAATGTTATCAACAATACAGAGTCGGATCGTGCTAACACACCGCAACTCCAGCTCCTCCTACTCGTCATCTTTCATGGCCTCCGGCTTTCCATCCTTTTCCTTCAAAGCCTTGTACAAGCCTTGTTGCACAAGAATGTCTTTTACTCTTCTCTGCTAGAGAGTAAAACTGGCCTTTCCATTGAACTATTCTACCGTAAATTGTGAATTGATCATTGCCTTCATGGTGAATTGACTGACACACCGAACCTGGCTCTGATACCACTTGTTGAGATTTACGCAACAGAATTAAACGAGCACACAATGAAAAGAAAAATTAACAAGGGAAAAAGAAAAAAATCACACAAGAGAATTCTACGTGGCTCGGCAAAACCCTGTCTACGTCCACACCCAAGAGATTTTTCGTTTACTATTGAGAATAAATTTGTACAAGACACTTGTTGAATTAAGTCACATAACCCAACCCCCCCTTATACTCCCACACTCAATACCCCAAAGAAAAAACCCTCACACAATATTTTCTCTCTCTCTCTCTCACAAGCCCCAACCGAGTGTATATTACCACCCATATATCACACGCATATATGTATACATGTACATACGGCTTGGCTTTGGTTTAACAATGAGTTTCGTCTCAACCAGTACTCCACATGCAAGATAATGATTATCTTGCACTATCCATTGGATAAGTCCAATTTTACTTACTAGATAGCACTCCTCATATGTGTACATCAAGAAAACAAGAATCCCAATTTAAGTTGATTGCTTCACTTGACCATATGGGGATGGACCCCACAACATGAATGTAAAGTCTCTC
This sequence comes from Hydrangea macrophylla, assembly GCA_033977485.1. Lineage (NCBI taxonomy): Eukaryota > Viridiplantae > Streptophyta > Magnoliopsida > Cornales > Hydrangeaceae > Hydrangea > Hydrangea macrophylla. The sequence goes on from CM066983.1 coordinate 123,473,017, forward strand.
ATTAGGGAAAAAATTGATCAAAGGACATAATGAAAACTTTGTTGTTGTGAAAAGTCGCTCAATATATTCTTGGACAAAAAAATTATGTCGAGTTTGTGAAATTTCAGAAACTTTACGAGTTTAAGAATTTTTTTTGTACGTTTAAGAATTCCATTGGTTAAAGCCTACATATATTAGTTTGTGAAATTTCACAAACTCGTCAGAATTTTTTGGCCTAGGTTTATATTGAGAGACTTTTCACTAATTTTTTTTTTCTTGTTAGACCTAATACTTAACAAGTAATCTAAAATGGACTAAACCCTAATTACCCCATCTATATGTACGTTGGATTAATTGAGTTTAAAGGACAAACTCGTTATTAGTTTTAGTCAAAATTAAGCTCGAGATTACTGAAACTTAATCAAATCATTACAAAATTTCACATTTATTTTTTTTTCTTGAATGACTTTTAACTAAAATGTTCAACAATAAAAAAAAAATCTATTCTAAAAGTCTTTTGGTTAAAAATCGCTTTACTTAGATATTTTATTAGGGCCAGGGTTTAGGGATAAGCTATACGTGCCATTTATGTGAGTCAATGTTAGGGGCAGATGCTAGGAAGGTCAAGAGTTACTCTAAAATTACCATAAATTCCTCTTCTTCTTTTTTTAATATCCATATTTAAGTAGTACTGTAGTTTTTAGACTTTGATTCTGTCACGCTCCGGAGCAGCAAAATAGAGAAAAATAAATTTCCTCTTTGAGTTCATAGGGAATGACGGGTGAATGTCACTAATGATTCCACACCACACAATACTAGTCTACAACAAGAAATAGTAATACAACAAACTGGATACAAGTAGCAGTTGCTCTATTACAAACATCAGAGTTATTACAACAGTAAAGCTACAGCGGAAGTATATAAGGTTTGGAAGCAACATATGCCCAAGTACCAAATATAACAAAACCGTCTGTATAGAAATATAAACTAATAACCATCTCCAGATCTTCAACTGGCGTAAATATCAGCATAACACTCCTCTCTAGCATAAGCGTCATCAGTGGGACCACCCTCTGTGTACTCCTCTCCCGGATAGTAACCGTCGTTGTAGGATCCGTCACCTGCAAAACAAGGTACAGGATAGTCTGGATGGGGAAAGTCCAGGTATTAAAGGTCGTCAGCTTACTGAGAGCTGAGTGAGTAAAAACTAGCAACGTACCAATTATCTGAAGCAATAACAAGCTTATGAAGACACGAGTCAAGATCTTATTATAGTAATATCTCGTTCCTTTATTCAACCTCGTGAACCTGCCCTTATCGTCTTGTTATCCAAAGACCGAAATTCAACATACCCTGACTGAATGGAACAGACTCAATCATTTAACTCGAGGGATACACCTTTATTCCATCCATTACTTTTAAGAGCAATATATCCTGCTCACCGCATGTCATGGACTCCACGTCAGTCCGTCCCCAGCTTTTAAGAACAATGTATCATGTTCACAGCATTTCAGGGATATAACGTTTCGAACAAGGCATATCATCTATTGCCACGACTCAACGTCATCTATCATACTTTCCAGCTCACCGCCTTTTAAGAAACATTTATCAGTTAACCGACTTTTAAAAGCATATCATAACCAAATGTCCGTCCACATACCATTCCCAGAATCTTATCAAACCTACCTAAGTTACATTCTAATATCGACACATGACAATTCCCAATGTGGCCAGACTACTCTGATTAAAAGAAACGGATATCAAACTTATACATGAACCGCATAATATCTCATGTCATTTTATTCACCCATTGTTCTTAATCATATTTAACTTTGTTGTTACATTATCCATGATCAACCTAGAATCGCATAACGGAAGTCCGAATCAAAAAATCGAATAATCGAACCCTTAATATAATAAATAGGCAAAGGAATCCATATTCTGCCAATACCAATCGATTGGGATAAGGTCCAATCGATTGGGATAAAAGTCATAACAATCGATTAAGGAAAATGTCAATCGACTGGGTCTGAAACAATGTCAATCGATTGCTAACATTGGTAATCAATTGGGATGTCAATCGATTGGGATTCTATCCAATTGATTGGGTCTAGACTGATGGCAATCGATTGGGATTCTATCCAATTAATTGGGTCTAGACTGATGGCAATCGATTGGTAATTATGCCAATCAATTGGCACTTCGTCTTCACCAGCAGATTATAAAAATAACATATATAAATGTCAAAACCATGCATTTAACGCATCAAAACTTCACCATAACTTATAAACGTCAAATAGAAGGACAAAGTGAGTTAGGACTCACTAAGGGTGCATTTGGTTGGTGTTTGAGCTTGAAATCCAAGTTCTCTTTCTCTCTCTTCCTCTCTTTCTCCTCTGTCTGTCCAACTCTCTCTTTCTATTCTTTTCTTCTCTTATTTTTCTTCTTCTCCCAGGCTGCCAAGGGCAGTGAGTGTGTGTGTGTGGGGGGGGGGGGGGTGTATATAGATATATATATATAACACAAGATATGTCTCTCTCTCTCTCTCTCTCTCCAAGGTTTGAAATTGGCCCAAGGCCATAAATAAACTCATATATATAGAGAGGAAAGGGTGCCATATGTCTAAAGCTCAAGCAAAGAAGAAAACGTGTCTCAGCTTATGCCAATCGATTGGGACTCATGGCAATCTATTGATAACAGATATTGGAAGGCAATCGATTGGCAAGAATGCCAATCGATTGGTATGTTGCCACGTCGTAACTTTTAGTCGGTAAGATGGCAATTGATTGGGAATAATGGCAATCGAATGGTAACCAAAAAGTGTCAATCGATTGGGAAAATAATGGCAATCGATTGGTAACCAAATCTCACCCAAAGAAAAGGAAAGGTTATACAAGTACAGAAATGAAATACCATGTCTTATTATATAACAAAAAAATACAGGGTATCACAGATCCAATTCAACTAAGGTAAGCCGAGATCTTCTATGATACATCTTTGTACCTTACAATTTAGGGTAATACTTGGGGCACACCCAAAGGTACAACTTTTGGGACACAACCTAAGATATGTGTCTATCCCTCTCCTGTGTCACTGTGGGGTCCAGTGACATCACATGAGTGATATAGACACATCTTTTGGATTGTGTCCCAAAAATTGTGTCTTTGGGTGTCTCAATATTTACTCTACAATGTATAACGGTTTGGTACCATTTTAGCATCAAATGGTTGTAACGTTGAAAATTATTATTTTTCAAATGATACAACATTTTAGCAGTAAATTACAAACTATTTTTTCTAAACGCTAGGGTATAATATTTTAGTCTCAAAATCACTAGGATGTATGATGCCACTAATATATGTGTCATAAAATATTATAGTAACGGAGGATTGACTCATATATAGACGTCATAGAATACATGTACACATATATATATAGACACAATTGAAAATGGGAATTACTATTAGCACTCCAAATATTAACTAATGCACTTCATGGTATCACTTTAACAACCTGGTATAACATGCACTCAACGCAGTCAATAGAGTGCATTTAGTAATCAATAGATTGCCAATAGCATCGCCCTTGAAAATTTAGACTTGTTAGTATCATGCTAAATAGATTTCAGATATTTTGATTTCACACAAATTAAGATCGTTTATTATTCGAGTTCGAGCTCGTATATGACTCGTTTATTTAACAGATCTGTGAACTTTGATTTATTCAACTCAATGTAGCTTGTACAAGTTTAGTTTAGCTTGATGTGATCTTCAACACCCGTAAAATTAACGATCCAAATTAAAATTAACAAGCAAAATTCCACTCATCTCAACTTAACTCAACTCAAATACATTCCTATGTTTTAAAAAATAATCATGTTCCATTGTAAAATACTGAGTACTGATACACATAGAGGTTTTTTTTCTTTCTTTCTTTCTTTCTTTCTTTTGTTTATTTGTTTTATTTTTCCCTTGAAAAAAGGGTTAATCATGTAATACCCCGTATTTTCAATAATTATTTATGCACAGAGATTCCATATACTTCCCTTGGTCATAATTGAAATTTCATCTTCGATCGATCGAATCTCGTTCGAGCGATCGAGCATCCCCAAAGTTCAAGCGATTGAACCCTATTCAATCGATCGAAACTCTGCTGACCTGAATTTAATACGTGGACCCTACTTCAATCGATCAAGGCCTTTTTCAATCGATCTAAACTGGCCAATCTGAGTTCAATCGATCGAACTACCTTCGATCGATCGAACTACCTTCGATCGATCGAAAGCATAATTATCAGAATTCCAGGTTTCCCGCAGAACCAGCCACCTGCACCTCACCTCACCTCACCTCTTCTATATATATGTGGTGTACTCGTGAGGTTTTGGGTTGCTGAACACCAAAGAGAGCTAGAGAGGGTTGTGTGCTTGTGTATTATATATACACATACCTCTATATATACACAAATATATATATATACTCACAGTTAGAGAAAGACATACAAACAGAAGCAGGAGAAGAAGATGAAAGAGACAGAGACAGGGAGAGAGAGATGGAAGAGAGTGAGGCAGAGAAGAGAGAGATGGAGAGGCCATTAAAGCTTCGAAAGCTAAAGCTTATCCAAATGGGCCCTTAAGATCTTTTGGTGAGTTCCAAACTCACTCGGTAGCTTAGTTATAATATTTTGTGAATTCTGGACATGTTAATAATCACCCAAACACACCCTAACGTATTATGGAGGTTCACTGCAGAACCTGTAGAAGATAAAGTTCAATCTATCAAACTGAGTTCAATCGATCAAACGTTACTGAGTCTCAATCGATCGAAATGAGTTCAATCGATCGAGACCACCTTGACTTCAATCGATCGAGAACACTTCGATCGATCGAACATCACTTTTACTCAAGCGATGAGATAACTTCAATCGATTGAGCATAGCAGAACATGGATATGTTCCTTAAGTCTATAATTCATAATGTGTAGTTGATTAATCATTGTTTCATGTTTCTATTATGCGATATTATGGATTACGGAAGTAATGGGATACGATAATGAGATTTAGATAATATGGTGAGTAACACAGTCAGGTTCAAAATGTTAGTAATAATATGATACGATAGCGAGATAAGAATTGGAGATAATAACCGTGGGTAGCATTAAGTAACTGGTGTTTGAGGCAGTGGGTTATTGGTTATCTTTGAGGTTATGTGAGTCGAGCTGATGATTCGCTCAGGTTAAATTCGATAAGTATGTAACAAGGATTTAATCAGGAGCGTGAGAATTATCGGTGTACAGTACTCGCAAGAGTTCTTAAAAGTGGTGAACAAGAGTAGATGTGGCATACCCATGGTTTGTATTTACTGGAGCTATGTATGTACGATACTCGCAAGCGTTCTTAAAAGCGGCGAACAGTAAGAGTTCTTAAAAGCGGTGAACAAGAGTATTGGTACATCCGTAGACTAGTCGTTATATGAGAACAAGGTATGAGTGCTCGTAAGAGTTCTTAAAAGCAGTATAGCGGTGAACAAGAGCATTGGTATGCTGTGATGATATAATCAGTTCGAGATAGTCAGTTGGTATTGGTATAGTCCGCCTTAGAGTTGGTAGACAATGAGAATCGATTAATGATGTGTCCGAATAAAAGAGAAAGAGATATACTTAGTATCACTACTATATATCGTTCATAACTGGTAATTACGTTATTTCTTTGAGACTGTGTTAGTTAGTTCTCACTCAGCTTTCAGTAAGCTGGCAGCCTTTATTGCCTGGACATTCCCCGTCTAGACTACCCTGTCTTTAATAATGCAGGTGTTGGAGTCTATGGTGATGGATACTACCCGGAGTTGGATTATGCAGAGGATGGCCTCACTGATGCCGGTTATACTGGAGAGGAGCATTATGCTGACGACTATCCTTACGCTAGCTAAAGATCTGAAGATAGTCATATTTAGTTTATTTCTGTTGTACTTTATTTTGTTTTAGTTAACGGGTACTTGGGCATATGTTGTCTCCAAACCTGTTGTGATCCTGTGGACCACACTCTGATGTTTTGTAATAGATAGAATCGTTTTATATATTCAGTTATTTACTTTTCATGTTTATCTCATTGGACTAGTACTGTGTGGTATGGATAATTAGTGACTTTCACTTGTCATTCCCTATGGACCCAAAAAGGAAATTTATTTTTCTCTATTTTTGCTGTTCCGGGGCGTGACAGGATTTTTGGTATCAGAGCCCTAGGTTTGTGTTACTTGCGTTCACTAATAGATTCCACACCATCTGGTCCTATTTATTGAGTTTCCTTAAGGTGAGATATGAGTTTAAGATAAGTTCGTCCTCCTGACGATAGTTAGTTTTCCTTTGCAAGTTAGCATTATGGATCCAGAGTTCCATAAGTTTGTGACCGATGCTTATGGAGGACACGTGATCCATGGGGATACCGTGGAGCCAGCCGATTTGGAGTTTTATGATGACCGCATACACCAGACAGCTAGTCGATATCTAGAGGAAGACATATGGAAGGCTCTTTATGTGACTGGGAAGACCCACCCTACTAAGATACGCATGGATGCTTACCATTCAGCGAGGATTGGTAGGGATATCTACCAGGAGATTTCACGCTTGATCCAGAGTAAGCTTAAGATGGACGCTATTGAGCTATGGGCTATTCTTGGAGAACCTATTGAGGCAGCACCAGCAGTAGCACCACCATCACCAGTACCTGAGGTACCCATTCTAGAGCCACAGGAGCAGCTTGAGGAGCCAGAGTTACCAGAGGCCTAGCCAATAGTAGATGATGAGCTAGAAGAGGATCCTGTAGAGGACGTCGAGCCAGTCGAGGATGATGACGAGCCAAAAGAGGACCCCGAGGAGGACCCAGACTTAGGCGATGAGGATGTTATGGCCGGAGGGGATGACATAGTAGGATATAAGGGTATAGAGGACGTTACTGTCGAGCCAGAGGAGATTATTGTACCAGAGATACCTATAGAGTTTGATTTACCAGTAGGACCTGTACTACATATGGCAGTTATTGCCAACATGGCGTCCGAGTGGGTAGCAGCAATGGTTACACAGCCAACTGGAGTTTCGATAGGACTGCATTAGCAGATGCTATGGCCCTAGTTGGAGATTTTGCTGAGTTAGTCGCCGATGTCACCGAGCTAGCTTTTGGTGTTGAGGATATGGAGGTTGATAACATGATTGTTGAGGATTGGGATATAGGAGTGATAGTTGGAGGAGCAGTAGCACCAGCAGAGGCCGATCCACCTGTGGAGATGGATATTGCACTAGAGAATGAGGCACCAGCAAGAGGATCAGATGCCGACGACTTTTGAGTCAGGATTTGTAGGGTTTAGATTTTGTTAGTTTATATCAGGACATGTTTTTCACATGATTTTTGGAGCTTGAGAGATAGCTATTTGACCATAGTTTTGTATAGATGTTATCCTTAGTAGTAGTATTGTAATAGCTAACCTTAGTACTGTTTTAGCTTTGTCCCATGTGGTACACAGTTTGATTAATGTGTACTATGTGGTACATCTTTTGATATATACGAGTAGTACTTTTGATCTTGATCGTATGGTTACTTTGATGTGTTTAGTAAGACTGTTAGTTCTTGCTGTTTTTTGCTCTATCTTATTTTCATTTCTGCGAGAAGACTTTCAGCTGATCATTTAGTCTCTTGTAGGTGGCACTCGTCATCATTATGGTAGGATCCTTGAGAAATCACCAAGCGCGCTTTGAAGGCCCAATCCCAGAGGGAATGGACCCATCTGTAGTCTTTGAAGCATTCATGCAACGGATGGAGCATGTAGGCGATACCTACAACCATACTACTAATCAACGACCTGTTCAACCTCCAGCTGCACTGTTCCAGCCAAAGCAAACTGGAGACAAGTTATATAACACCCGTATGTGTGTTATTGCTTTTGCATTTCATTTTCATGCATGATAATGTGATGTGGCGTGTCTTATGACACATGTTTGGGTGAGTTTTGACTCACGAGTTGATTTGGGTGTCTGTACTAGAGAACCCTTTGAAATTGTGGTGATTGAGGATTTGTTGATGCGACGTCTCTCCGAGTGTGAGACGGTCACTGTGGAATACTTTAAATGTTTATCTGAAAATAAATATTTACCTGTGTATTTCAATATCTGTATTATTTTCTGTTTTAGAATATATTTCTGTTGTTAGATTTAGTATCCTGGTGAGGACAAATGAACACGCTATTAATTTGGTAGGCTAATTAGCAACTTCGGAAACGTCATGTAGAAATTCGTGTTTTAGCGACCAGACAAAACTTAGTCGAAAACTTTTATAATTTTGAGGTTTCACTTATAAAGCTATGAATAAGCTGTGTAGAAAGTTTCAGAGACTGATTAGGAGTTTTGAAAACTTGTGGGGAGGTAAACGTAATTCCCGAGAGTTTTGCCTATATATAGATAGAGATGAGTGGGATATTTTTACAAAGCTTACAACCTAAGTTTCCAAAAAGAGGCTAAGGGAGATTTTGTTGCTTCGAGCTTTGCGACGCCAAACGACGACCTTCCGTCAGTCTATTTTCTCCCATATTTCATATTCGAGCTCCTCGAGGTAAGAGCTTCGTTTTGATATATGTTAGGGCTTGTTTGGCCAAGTTTTCAGAAAAGTTGTTTTCTAGAATTTTTCATAAAAGTTGATAAATGGAATTTTGATCCATAGGAATTGTACTAGACGGACTTCTACACGTTCTTTGTACATGGGTTTTCTTTGAATCGAAGTTTAAGAGCGTAAATCGGAGGTGAGTGATCCAACTATGTTTTGGAATGGTTTCTTGGCGTGTTTTCATGTTATGTTTGAATAGCATGTATTTAATTCATCGATATATACTGTGTAGTTCATATTGGGCATTTGTATTGATAAGTAGGCCCAATAGCACAATGAAATGTTTGATTTTCGCGAGCATGGTGAATGTATTTGAGCATGTTAAGTTGCTTATGTGGGTCAGAAGGAGCACGTGGTCACTGTGCCATTTTGTGGAGCCGATATAGGTATTAAGGTCGCACGATTGAAGAGAAGAATCGTGGGTCTTACCCTTTCGCGTGGACTTTTTGGCGAGGAGTCGCGGATTGGGAATATGGATGGGCACGTGAGTCTCCGGCGACTAGTATGAAATGTAGAGATGTGAATGCGAACATGTTTATCATTCATGTACATATGTTGATTTATTCACTAAGCATTAGCTTAAACAAATCGAATATGTGTGGTTATTCAAATAACCATTGCAGGTATAAATGCTGGCGAGGAATCGCAGAAGTGAGCACGTGGGTTGGGAGTTCGTTTAGAAGGCAACTTGAACGTTAATCTTGTAGTTTTGGGACAATAGGAATGTTGTAATAAGAATTCTTATGGTTTTTAGTTATGTTTAACTTGGTATGTTAGAACGAATCTAAAATGTTGTAATCGTTAGTAACATGTTGTAACTGTGTTTCGGTAATATGTTAATACAGTTAGGATTGCTTTGGAGTACTTTTGGAAGTGTATGTTTGATCCCCGTTTGAATTCAAAAGCTTTTAAACTTGAAAATGCTGCAGAATGTGCTGCTGTCAGGGAATCAGTCGACTGGTTTGTTGAACAGTCGACTGGAGCCTCTTTTTCAGTAACTCTCTGCATCATTTCATGGAGGATCAGTCGACTGGGTCTCCCGACACAGTCGACTGGATCATGGTTTTCAAAACTGATATTTTTTGGCCAGGCTAGACTTCAGTCGACCGGACTTTACCAGTCGACTAAAATTTTGGAGCCCAGTCTACTGGATGTAGAAAGCAGTCGACTGGATGGTGTTTTAAAACCCAACTTTCTGCTGGACCAGGATCAGTCGACTGGATTCGAGGATTAGTCGACTGGATGGATGGTTTTCAAAATGACTTGTTTTATTCCGCTCCGTGTGTTCTTCAAACTAATTTTTGGGAACGTTAATGAATTGGTTTAGCCTCGGTGGCGTGCCACGGGCTCCGATTCTGCTATTGTGGGACCGGGCTGTGACATTTAGTGGTATCAGAACATAAGTTTAGAGCCTTGGGAACGAGTGACGTTATATGCTGAGTGACGTCGAGGGGAGTGTGTAATTGTGAAGATAATTGTTATCATTGTAGGAATGCTTCATGTGTTAGCATTTGTTGATTGTGATGAACTGTGCACATATATCTATATTGTGGCATAGCATGCATGGTCATTATGCATTGCACTCAACAGGGGAATATTTGAAACATTATGGCAGATCTGCCGAGAGAATTGTCACCGCATTCGCGGATGGACCAAATAGTGAATATGGTGGGAAATTTCATACAAGCGATAAGTAAAAGAGAACAGATGAACGTTCAGCCTCCACCAGTGGAAATTTGTTATATCAATGCACCACCGGCACCGCGACCTCAACACACAATCGTGGAACAGTTTCGTAAACAGAAACCGACCTTGTATTATGGACAGGTTGACATAGACTTGGCCGATCATTGGATGATGGACATGGAAAGACATTTTCGTCAGGTAAAATGTACCGATGAGGAGAAAATTTTATGCGCATCCGATACGTTGATGGGCGAAGCATTGGATTGGTGGAACAACGTACTTGAACAAGGGAAGCCGACCACGTGGGAAGCATTTAAAGAAGAATTCAACAAAAATTTCTTTTCGCAATCTGCTTATACTCAGAAACGCCAAGAGTTTGCCAGTCTGGTTTAGGGAGACATGACTGTAAGTGAGTATGTATCCCGTTACAATGCCTTGTTACGATTTGGGAAAACTACCATTCCGACCGATAGGGATAAAGCTCGTAAGTTTGAGGAAGGACTTAGGGAGAATATCCGTGGCCATGTGGATATGTTACAACACCCGACTGTTTCTCTCGTTGAGGAAGCTGCTCGTATTGCTGAGAAAAGTATCGACAGATATCGACAGGGACAACAAGGGAAGAGAGCAAATGACAGTCGGGGTAAGAGTCAAGGGAATGCGAAGAAACCGTTCACGCAAGATTCGGGATCGCATATGGGTAACCAAGGAGGAAGTACATTCACGGGAGATTTGAGACCGTTCTGCCCGACATGTAACCTACGACACAGGGGAACCTGCTATCAATTGACCACTTGCTACCTTTGCAAGAAACTGGGACACGTATCCCAAAATTATCCTTTGAATGCAAACTCGACCATACCAAATACCTTTCTGAATACGAAGAGCTATAACCCAGAGATGAGGGGGAAATGTTTCGAGTGTGGCTAACCGGGACATATAGCAAAGAATTGTCCGAGTAAGAGACAACCGGGAATGAGTACCGGGGCATCGAGTGTGCCAAGCGGATCAAGATTAGAACCTCGTGTGGATAAAGGGAAAGGAGTCGCGCAACAGCAATGATGATATTTCCAGCTCAGGTCGGGGAATATAGATGATACCGTCGTATCAGGTATTCTTCCTATTTGTTCGTATCCTGCACGTATACTTATGAATTCTGGTTCAACGCATTCATTCGTATCACGTGATTTTGTTAAGCATTTAACTGTTAAGTCAGAACCGCTAGGATATGACTTGTGTATATCATTGCCTAGTAGTGAACCGCTAGTTACTTCTTCGATATTCAAGTCATGTGAGATCAAGATAGGTGATAAAGTCTTAAGCGTTGATTTGATTCCGTTGACAGTGAATTACTTTGATGTTATCTTGGGTATGGATTGGTTGTCGGTTAATCAAGCCAGAATCGATTGTGAACATAAACGGGTTAGTTTCTATCCGTCAGGGCGAGAAGAGTTTACTTTTCAGGGTAAGGACGTGATCGTACCGCCGTACTTGATATCGGCGATTCAAGCAAGTAAGATGTTGAAGAAGGGTTGTTCGGGTTTCTTATTTTCAATTATCGACAGGCAAGTTCTTGGACCACTAATAGAAGGCATTTCAGTAGTTCAAGAATTTCCAGATGTTTTTCCCGATGAGTTACCCGACGTATTGATTGAAAGAGAACTTGAGTTCACAATAGAAGTGGTACTAGGGTCACAACCGATATCTAAAGCGCCGTACCGAATGGCACCGGTAGAGTTGAAAGAATTGAAGGTTCAGTTACAAGAACTACTTGAGAAGGGTTTTATCTGACCGAGTGTCTTGCCGTGGAGAGCTCCAGTCTTGTTTGTGAAGAAGAAAGATGGAACAATGCGTATGTGCATCGACTACCGAGAGTTGAATAAGTTGACAGTCAAGAACAAGTATCCGTTGCCGCGAATAGATGACTTGTTTGATCAATTACAAGGGGCTCGGGTATTTTCGAAGATCGACTTGAGATTCGGTTACCATCAGTTGAAAGTCAAAGAGGAAGATGTTGAGAAGACAGCTTTCAGGACTCGATATGGTCACTTTGAATTTTTGGTTATGCCATTTGGAGTGACTAATGAACCAGCTGCTTTCATGGACTTGATGAACCGTGTTTTCAAGGATTATTTAGATGAGTTCGTTATCGTGTTCATAGATGACATCCTAATCTACTCCAAAAGCATAGAAGATCACGAGCATCATTTACGATTAGCTTTACAACGATTGCGTGAAAAGAGATTATTCGGCAAATTGAAGAAGTGTGAGTTTTGGTTGACCGAGATAGCTTTCCTTGGACATATAGTGTCGGTAAAGGGAATTTCTGTAGACCCTCAGAAGATAGAAGCAGTTACCAACTGGGTGAGACCAACGAATGTAACAGACATCAGAAGTTTCCTAGGATTAGCTGGGTATTATCGGAGATTTGTAAAAGACTTTTCGCGTATAGCAATGCCGATGACACAATTAATGAGGAAGGATATTGCTTTTGTATGGAGTCCAGAATGTGAAGAAAGTTTCCAAGAGTTGAAGGGTCGACTAGTGAAAGCACCAATATTAGCCGTTCCGTCAGGGACTGAAGGATTTATTATTTACAGTGATGCTTCATATAGAGGTTTAGGTTGCGTTCTTATGCAAGGTGATAAAGTCATTGCGTATGCATCGAGACAACTTAGACCGCACGAGAAGAATTATCCAACACATGATCTAGAATTGGCCGTCGTGATTTTTGCATTGAAGATTTGGCGTCATTACCTATACGGGGAGAAATGTGAGATCTATACGGATCACAAGAGTTTGAAGTACCTGTTTACACAACGAGATTTGAACATGAGGCAAAGGAGATGGTTAGAGTTGATGAAGGACTATGACTTATCAATTCAGTATCATCCGGGCAAGGCGAATGTCGTCGCCGATGCTCTTAGTCGTAAAGTACCAACCAACACTGCATCAGATTTGACTTCTCAGAAAGAACTGATACGAGATATGGAGAATTTGGAGCTTGAAGTGATACCGAGGATTGAAAGTGGCTTGATGTCGACGATGGTGGCATAACCACTCTTGATTCACGAGATTGCAGAGAAACAACTTCAAGATGTGGCTTTGAAGAAGATTTGTGATGAGATTCCGATGGGCAAACAACCGGGATTTACTTTTGAGAATGATGTTTTGAGATTGAGGGGTAGAATTTGTGTGCCTAACGAGAAGGAGTTAAAATGGAACATCCTAGAGCAAGCACACAATACGAAGTATACCGTTCATCCAGGAAGCACCAAAATGTATAGAGATTTGAGACATGTTTATTGGTGGCCGAGAATGAAGAGAGAAATAGCACGTTATGTTTCGCGTTGTACTAGTTGTCAACAAGTAAAGGCCGAACGTCAAGTACCCTCAGGATTGTTACAACCGTTACCGATAGCCGAGTGGAAATAGGAGCACATAACAATGGATTTTGTTAGTGGGTTTCCGAGATCGAAGAGATCTAACACTATTATTTGGGTGATCGTTGATCGTTTGACGAAGTCGTCGCACTTCCTACCAATCCGAACAACTAAGCCAATGACGTTAGCTAAGTTGTATATTCGCGAAATTGTGAGACTACATGGTATCCCAGTTTCTATCATTTTGGATAGGGATAGTAGTTTTACATCAAAGTTTTGGAGAGCCTTGCAAGAAGCAATGGGTACCAAATTGCACTTTAGTACCGCTTTTCATCCTCAGGCTGATGGCCAATCAGAAAGAGTAATTCAGATTTTGGAAGATATGCTTCGGTTATGTGTTCTTGATTTCCAGGGTGATTGGGAAGACCACCTGCCGTTAATTGAGTTCGCATATAACAACAGTTTTCAGTCGAGTATTGGAATGGCTCCTTATGAAGCTTTATATGGTCGTGTATGTCATTCACCGATTAGTTGGACAGAGGTAGGAGAAAGAAATATTGAAGGGCCGAAAATTATACAAGAAACGACGGATAAAATAAAGGTAATTAGACAACGGTTACTGACAACCCAGAGTAGGTATAAGAGTTATGCCGACAAGCGCAGACGGCCGTTGGAATTCGATGTAGGAGACTTGGTGTATTTGAAGGTGTCACCTTCAAAGGGAATAACCAGATTTGGTAGATACGGGAAACTCAACCCGAGGTATGTAGGACCTTTTGAGATTATTGGGAGAGTTGGACACGTAGCTTATCGTTTGAAATTGGTAAGTGAGTATGCTCAAGTGTATAACGTATTTCATGTATCATTACTACGTAAACACTTAGCGGAGGATAGAGATCAAGTGATGACTCCGACACCGAATGAGATTCAGAGTGATTTAACGTACGTTGCGTATCCGGTAGAGATCTTGGATCGGAAGGATCAAGTCTTACGGAACAAAGTAATACCCAAAGTGAAGGTGTTATGGCGTAACCAAACTACGGAAGAGATGACGTGGGAAATAGAAGATGAGATGCGTATTCAGTATTCGCACCTTTTTGAGACAAGAGGTACAAGTTTGGGGACAAACTTCTTTTAAGGGGGAGAGTATTATAACACCCGTATGTGTGTTATTTCTTTTGCATTTCATTTTCATGCATGATAATGTGATGTGGCGTGTCTTATGACACATGTTTAGGTGAGTTTTGACTCACGAGTTGATTTGGGTGTCTGTATTAGAGAACCCTTTGAAACTGTGGTGATTGAGGATTTGTTGATGCGACGTCTCTCCGAGTGTGAGACGGTCACTGTGGAATACTTTAAATGTTTATCTGAAAATAAATGTTTACCTGTGTATTTCAATATCTGTATTATTTTCTGTTTTAGAATATATTTCTGTTGTTAGATTTAGTATCCTGGTGAGGACAAATGAACACGCTATTAATTTGGTAGGCTAATTAGCAACTTCGGAAACGTCATGTAGAAATTCGCGTTTCAGCGACCAAACGAAACTTAGTCAAAAACTTTTATAATTTTGAGGTTTCACTTATAAAGTTATGAATAAGCTGTGTAGAAAGTTTCAGAGACTGATTAGGAGTTTTGAAAACTCGTGGGGATGTAAACGTAATTCCCAAGAGTTTTGCCTATATATAGATAGAGATGAGTGGGATATTTTTACAAAGCTTACAACCTAAGTTTCCAAAAAGAGGCCAAGGGAGATTTTGTTGCTTCGAGCTTTGCGACGCCAAACGACGACCTTCCGTCAGTCTGTTTTCTCACATATTTCATATTCGAGCTCCTCGAGGTAAGAGCTTCGTTTTGATATATGTTAGGGCTTGTTTGGCCAAGTTTTCGGAAAAGTTGTTTTCTAGAATTTTTCATAAAAGTTGATAAATGGAATTTTGATCCATAGGAATTGTACTAGACGGACTTCTATACGTTCTTTGTACACGGGTTTTCTTTGAATCGAAGTTTAAGAGCGTAAATCGGAGGTGAGTGATCCAACTATGTTTTGGAATGGTTTCTTGGCGTGTATTCGTGTTATGTTTGAATAGCATGTATTTAATTCATAGATATATACTGTGTAGTTCATATTGGGCATTTGTATTGATAAGTAGGCCCAATAGCACGATGAAATGTTTGATTTCCGCGAGCATGGTGATATGTATTTGAGCATGTTAAGTTGCTTATGTGGGTCAGAAGGAGCATGTGGTCACCGTGCCATTTTGTGGAGCCAATATAGGCATTAAGGTCGCACGATTGAAGAGAAGAATCGTAGGTCTTACCCTTTCGCGTGGACTTATTGGCGAGGATTCGCGGATTGGGAATATGGACGGGCACGTGAGTCTCTGCCGACTAGTATGAAATGTAGAGATGTGAATGCGAACATGTTTATCATTCATGTACATATGTTGATTTATTCACTAAGCATTTAGCTTAAACAAATCGAATATGTATGGTTATTCAAATAACCATTGCAGGTATAAATGCTGGCGAGGAATCGCAGAAGTGAGCACGTGGGTTGGGAGTTCTTTTAGAAGGCAACTTGAACATTAATCTTGTAGTTTTGGGACAATAGGAATGTTTTAATAAGAATTCTTATGGTTTTTAGTTATGTTTAACTTGGTATGTTAGAACGAATCTAAAATGTTGTAATCGTTAGTAACATGTTGTAACTGTGTTTCGGTAATATGTTAATACAGTTAGGATTGCTTTGGAGTACTTTTGGAAGTGTGTGTTTGATTCCCGTTTGAATTCAAAAGCTTTTAAACTTGAAAATGCTGCAGAATGTGCTGCTGTCAGGGGATCAGTCGACTGGTTTGTTGAACAGTCGACTGGAGCCTCCTTTTCAGTAACTCTCTGCATCGTTTCATGGAGGATCAGTCGACTGGGTCCCCCGACACAGTCGAATGGATCATGGTTTTCAAACTGATATTTTTTTGCCATGCTGGACTTTAGTCGACCGGACTTTACCAGTCGACTGAAATTTTGGAGCCCCAGTCTACTGGATGTAGAAAGCAGTCGACTGGATGGTGTTTTAAAACCCAACTTTCTGCTGGACTAGGATCAGTCGACTGGATCCGAGGATCAGTCGACTGGACGGATGGTTTTCAAAATGACTTATTTTATTCCGCTGCGTGTGTTCTTCAAACTAATTTTTGGGAACGTTAATGAATTGGTTTAGCCTCGGTGGCGTGCCACGGGCTCCGGTTCCGCTATTGTGGGACCGGGCTGTGACAAGTTATTAGCAAATTTTCGTGGTTTACATCTTGAGAAGTTTGATGGCTTACAGAACCATGGCAAGCCGACCAGTGGATAAGGGAGATGGAATTAATCTTTGAAGCACTAGAGTGCAGCGAACAAGAGAAACGTCGCCTTGCTACGTTCCAGCTCACCTACGCCGCCGCAGATTGGTGGGAAGCTGAGTGAGCCACTATTGGGATAAATGCTGCGAGTGCAATGCCTTGGAAGACGTTTAAGGGAAGATTTCTAGAAAAACATTTCCCAGAGGATGAGAGAGATCAACAAGAAAAGAACTTTCTAAATCTTGTTCAAGGAGGATGGATCGTATGGGAATATACAACACAATTCGAGCGTCTATCCCGATTTTCCCAACATATGATAGACACTACGCAGAAGAAGGTGAAGAGATTTTACCAAGGATTGAACCCCCACCTCAGACATAAATGGTTGGCCATCTGAATCAGTCATTCAAAGGAATTGTTAGATTTGTTGCAAGATTAGAGAAAGACGCATATCCAGCACAGCAACCACAGATAAATCGACCTCAGTCATCAAGAGGATTTCAACCACTGAATTCCCAGACCCAACCGTCAAGGAATACCCAGAGTTGGAGACCTCAAGGAAATTTCAAGGGAACAAGAGAATCTGGGAGGGAACCAGGAAGCCATAACAGGGTTATTCTCGACCCCAGCAATATCACCAACAAGGACCATAGTTGCAGGCATTGTTAATAGCCCCACTAAGCAATAATGGAGGATGTTTTAATTGCGGAAAGCTATGGCACATTGCCAAGTTCTGCACAGCCCTCAGGGTTAACCGCCGAATGGATCTCACCTGCCGGAATTGCAATACGTCAGGACATTTGAGCAAGAATTGCTGTGCACTACGAGGAGGGTACTATGGAACACCAATTCAAGGAATTCAAGGACCTCCAGATCAGATAAGAATGAATGCTATCATTCCAGCGGAGTCAAGCTTTAATGCTAATGAGCAGCAACATTAAGAAGGTACGCTTGTACTCTTTCATAGCCCAGTTAAAGCTTTATTCGATACTGGAGCTGCACGTTCGTTTATTACTATTAAGATTGTATGTCAGTTGGGTTTAGAACCCCAGGTACTTGAGCCAGTACTAATGTTGTGTCACCTTTAGGAGTGACTGTTAAGCTAGGTAAAGTATGTAAGGATTGCCCATTGACCTTGAAATATAGGAATCTTCCAGCAGACTTGGTAGTTATGTCGATGTCAGAGTTTGACATCATCCTAGGGATGGATTGGTTGGCTAAGAATAATGCCAATTTGGATTGCCCTACTAGAGCGATTGTGTTTTCGATACCAGGACAACCGACGATTAATTCCAGTGTCAGCCAGCGAGCGACATGTTTCTTGCAAGTAGTTTGACTTCAATCAGAAGTGCGAGTACGAAACTTAAGATGGATCAGATTCCTACTGTGCAAGACTTTCAGGATGTATTCCAGGATATTAAAAGACTCTACTAAAAAGAGAAATAGACTTCTGTGTGGAACTAGTACCTAGTACGTTGTCGATATCTAAAACTCCATATAGAATGGCACCAACTGAGATGTTGGAACTGAAGAAGCAAGTTCAGGAGCTTGAAGATCTAGGATTTGTACGCCCAAGTACATCACCTTAGGGAGCACCAGTTCTATTTGTGAATAAGAAGGATGAAACACTTCGACTCTGCATAGACTACAGAGAGTTGAACAAGGTTACCATCAAGAATAGATATCCACTACCTCGAATAGATGACCTATTCGATCAGTTGCAAGGATCAAGGATTTTCTCTAAGATCGATCTACGATCTGGATATCATCAACTTTTAGTTCGACCGGAGGATGTATCGAAGACTGCGTTCAGGACAAGATACGGGCATTACGAGTTTCTAGTTATGCCTTTTGGATTGACGAATGCGCCAGCAGTATTCATGGACTTAATGAATAGAGTATTCAGATCATATCTGGATAAATTCATTATAGTGTTCACTGACGACATACTGATCTACTCAAAGACTGAGGAAGATCATAAGGAGCACTTACAGATTGCCTTGCGGACGCTTCGAGATTGCAAGTTGTATGCAAAATTCAGTAAGTGTGAATTTTGGTTACAAGAGGTTAAATTCTTGGGACATGTTATATCTTAGGACGGTATTGCAATGGACTCATCTAAGATTGATGCAGTCTTCAGTTGGAACAGACCGACCAATGCGATGGAAGTTAGAAGTTTTCTTGGCTTAGCAGGGTATTACAGGAGATTTATAGAAGGATTTTCCAAGATAGCAGGGCCATTGACAAATTTGACGAGAAAAAAGATGAAGTACGAGTGGACAGGTAAGCATGATAGTGCATTTTAGGAGTTCGAGGGATTGTTCATTTTGGTTAGAAGAGGGACAAGCTATCGCCGCGATTCATCGGACCGTTTGAGATTCTAGAGCATGTTGGAAAAGTTGCTTATAGACTTGCGCTACCGCCGAAGATGTCAGGAGTGCACAACATTTTCCACATCAGTATGCTGAGGCAGTGTGCTCATAACCCAGCACACGAGATCAACTTCGAAGATATTGAAGTCAATAACAACGTTACATTCAACGAAGGACCGGTTCGTATCTTATACCGTGGGATCAAGAAGCTCAGAAACAAGGAGATTGCGCTAGTGAAGATTCAGTGGAAGCATCATGATGAAGGAGAAGCTTCGTGGGAGCTAGAGTCAGAGTTGCGTGAGAAGTTTCCGTTTTTATTTTAGACCTTGTATGTTTTTTTTTATTTTGAGGACGCAATCCTTAGTGAGTGGTGGATGATGTAATACCCCGTATTTTCAATAATTATTTATGCATAGAGATTTCATGTACTTCCCTTGGTCATAATTGAAATTTCATCTTCGATCGATCGAATCTCGTTCGAGCGATCGAGCATTCCCAAAGTTCAAGCGATCGAACCTTGTTCAATCGATCGAAACTCTACCGACCTGAATTTAATACGTGGACCCTACTTTAATTGATCAAGGCCTTTTTCAATCGATATAAATTGGCCGATCTGAGTTCGATCGATCGAGAGCGTAATTATCATAATTCCAGGTTTCCCGCAGAACCAGCCTCCTGCACCTCACCTCTTCGATATATATATATGTGGTGTACTCGTGAGGTTTTGGGTTGCTGAACACCAGAGAGAGAACTTGAAAGAGCTAGAGAGAGATGTGTGCTTGTGTATTATATATACACATACCTCTATATATATACACATATATATACTCACAGTTAGAGAAAGACAGAGACAAACAAAAGCAGGAGAAGAAGAGGAAGGAGACAGAGAGAGAGAGAGACAGAAGAGACTGGGGCAGAGAAGAGAGAGAGAGAAGGAGATGCCATTAAAGCTTCGGAAGCTAAAGCTTAGCCAAACGTGCCCTTACGATCTTTTGGTGAGTTCCAAACTCACTCGGTAGCTTAGTTATAATGTTTTATGAATGCTGGACGTGTTAATAATCACCTAAACACACCCTAACGTATTCTGGAGGTTCACTGCAGAACCTGTAGAAGACGAAGTTCGATCAATCGAACTGAGTTCAATCGATCGAACGTTACCGAGTGTCAATCGATCGAAATGAGTTCAATCGATCGAGACCACCTTGACTTCAATCGATCGAGAACACTTCGATCGATCGAACATCACTTTTCCTCAAGCGATTGAGATGACTTCAATCGATCGAGCATAGCAGAACATGGATATGTTCCTTAAGTCTATAGTTCATAATGTGTAGTTATTTAATCATTGTTTCATGTTTCTATTATGCGATATTATGGATTCCGAAAGTAATGGGATACGATAATGAGATTTAGATAATATGGTGAATAACGCAGTCAGGTTCGGAACGTTAGTAATAATATGATGCGATAGCGAGATAAGGATTGGAGATAATAACCGTGGGTAACATTGAGTAACTGGTGTTTGAGGCAGTGGGTTATTGGTTATCTTTGAGGTTATGTGAGTCGAGCTGATGATTCGCTCAGGTTGAATCCGATAAGTGTGTAACAAAGATTTAATCAGGATCGTGAGAATTATGGGTGCACGGTACTCGCAAGAGTTCTTAAAAGCGGTGAACAGTAAGAGTTCTTAAAAGCGGTGAACAAGAGTAGATGTGGCACGCCCATGGTTTATATTTACCG
Source organism: Hydrangea macrophylla (assembly GCA_033977485.1). Lineage (NCBI taxonomy): Eukaryota > Viridiplantae > Streptophyta > Magnoliopsida > Cornales > Hydrangeaceae > Hydrangea > Hydrangea macrophylla. The sequence continues at coordinate 123,494,164 of CM066983.1, forward strand.
GAGCTATGTATATACGATACTCACAAGCGTTCTTAAAAGCGGTGAACAGTAAAAGTTCTTAAAAGCAGTGAACAAGAGTATTGGTATATCCGTAGACTAGTCGTTATATGAGAACTCTTACTGATGCCGTCCAGACTACCCTGCCCTTAACAATGCAGGTGTTGGATCTACGGTGATGGATACTACCCGGAGTTGGATTATGCAGAGGGTGGTCCCACTGATGCCGGTTATACTGGAGATGAGCATTATGCTGACGACTATCCTTACGCCAACTAAAGATCTGCAAATAGTCATATTAGTTTATTTCTGTTGTACTCTGTTTTGTTTTAGTTAACGGGTACTTGGGCATATATTGTGATCCTGTGGACCACACTCTGATGTTTTGAAATAGATAGAATCGTTTTATATATTCAGTTATTTACTTTTCCTGTTTATCTCGTTGGACTAGTACTGTATGGTGTGGATAATTAGTGACTTTCACTTGTCATTCTCTATGGATCCATAAAAGAAATTTATTTTTCTCTATTTTTTGCTGCTCCTGGGCGTGACAAATCAAAAAGTATTTAGTATGAGATAATTTAGAAGTTAAGAATGACCCAATAGGAGGTTTTTTCACTCTCTTTCATCAAGTTTTAGATTCTCTGTTTATGAACTCTATCTAATGACTTTTCTACATCTGCAAGTTCTATCTCATTAAACAGAGAAATTACTTAATTAGACCGTCATACCAGTAATGGTCACTGTGATCTGTTCATTACTGTAGAAAATATGTCACACAAGATAATTTCTCTATTAAACCAGAATTAAATTCTGAACACTAATATTATTATTCCTTTTACAGCCAAGTTTACAAGAATCAATAAATAAATATATATATATATATATATATATACAGAGATTCTATAAAGAGGGCGCCCTTTTTTTTTATTAAAGAGCGGACCTCTTTTTTGGCCGTGTAAAAAGTGAGAATTTCTCACATCTTAAATTACGTGAGAAATTCTCACTTTTTACACGGGCAAAAAAATGTCCTCTTTTTAATAAAAAAAAGAGCGCCCTCTTTATAGCCTGACTGTATATATATATATATATATGTATATATGAACTCTTGATTTGCATCCAACCATACTTCCAAATATCTGCAGTGGGCTAGTTGTTAGAAACTTGAAATTGTTGTTTTTGCTGTCTACCCCTAAGACTCACTTTAATGAGTTTAAGAATTGCACTAAAGAGTGTAAAGGAGGAAAAGCCTAGTTGGCTTTGTGATTCGGCCTATGATACAAAAATCTTGTGGTCCAATAATCAAATAATTGAATCAACTTTCAAACGTGGGTTGTCTTGGTGTGCACCACGTGTACTGCACATTGTGAATCTTATGTGGTCCATTACTAATTATAAACATCCAAACTTCTTTCAATTCGAAATCTACTATTTGTGATTGACGCTCCAACGTGGCCCTTTTGTTCCATCTAAAAAGCTACAAGACATGTAAAAGTTTTATGTGGCATTGGTTCATTTTCAACGGAAAAAAAAAAAAAAAAAAAAAAAAAAAGGAAAAGTGATTTGATTTTCCTCAAAAGAACAAATTTATGGGATGAGGATGAGGGTCATCATGGTTGATGCAGCCCAACCCTCCTCCCCCTTGGATCTATATCAAATTTGGATGTTAAGTGGTTGATAAAATGTGACATATGGCACTTGTGTGCGGTAAGATAAAGAAACGGTTGTGCGATTTACATTGGACTAATTCTATAAATTTTTGTTTTTGGTATAAGTTTACGATTGAACTAGTTCTATAAATTTATGTTTGTGGTGAATATCCATTCTCATTTCTCGCGTAAGAGTTAACTCACAGTCTAACATTTGTATAAAAATTGGTTCTTTGTTAATCCATCATAAGCTTTGTTCTAAGATAATTGATTCTTTGTTAATCCATCTGCACTCCACCTCAGCCCCCACCTTGATGAAACGGATTGTATTACCAGCAAGGATAGTGGAGATAGATTTGGGCTCTTCTAGCAGTGATGGTGACTCCTGTGGTGAAGACATCCCAATGACAACTTCAGTCACACTGAGACCCAACAAAGGCAACCTAGGTAGGGTAAAAAACAAGAAAAGAAAGAAAAGCCCGTGAGGGAAATTTTTCTAATTTTCTCATTTAGGGTTGTCCTTGATTGGATCTATTTTGTTGCTTGTAGTTTTGTGCCCCTTTGATGTTTCTGATTTACTGTTTGTTGGGCATCCAGCACCCCCCCCCCCCCCCCCCCCCCCCCCAACACAGCACGCGCGCGCACACATCTAGCCCCAATCTAACTTTACAGCCCTACACTGGCCCACACACCAATCCAACCTTACAGCCCTACACTGGCCCACACAATAAAGTCCAACATGGATCACTTATTCTGGCTGAAGAATAACTGAGGATAATTAGTTTAGGGATTTGAACCCTCTCCCTCTCCACTGGAAAGAGAGAGGCTATGTCAATTGGGTATAGTATTTTGGTAATTTTCTTAGAATTTATTCCATCCTTTGTGCATAGTATTGTCTTAAAGGCTAGAAAATACTTATGCTCACTCAAAATATGGTTCACTAATACTCACCCAAGCATTCCATTTTGTTTGATCCTGAGTCTCACTGCATTGGCTAATGGGATGTTTAGGTGAGCATTGATGAACTTTTTTTGAGTGAGCAAAAATGCTCTCTAGAGTCTATCATATAACCTACGGTATGCTCCTTGTAGATTGTACATGCCTTTTGTCTTCTTTTTTTCTTTTTAATTAACCATTTTCCGAAGGAAAAAAAAAAAAAACCCTTATAGGATTGGATCAAATGCTATTTTATGTATTTCCAAACGAACCCTTAATTTAAGTTATGGTATTTTATATAGAAAGTTCCAATTAGTTAAACCAACTTTGATAGCTACAACTTTCTGAGATTTTTTTTTTTTTAAGAGAAAGGCATGAAAGTTTGGTCAAATTGCTTGGTGGTATCACAAAATTGTCGGTTGAAAGAAAATTTTGGATGGTAATGAAATTACTTCATTTACCATAATGGGATACTTGTATTCTTTTCTTTTTTTTTTTTTTTTTTTATATTTACCTGAATCCGGACTGGATACACACATCTCACACACACACGCACAACTCAGCCTCAATCCAATCCCAAAGCCCCACACTGGTCCACTGCAAAGCCCAACAAAGGTCACTCATGATTTCGACTGAAGAATAACTGGAAGGACAAGCAACTAGAATCCCCTATAGGAATTCGAATCCTCTCCCTCCCCACTAGAAAGAGAGAGGCTACACTATTTAAACTATAGCCAGCTCAGCGAGATACTTGTATTCTATGTGCTAGTTCAAAGTCAAAATGAAAATATATACAAAGAATCATATACAAAGACAATATTTCCATTTGTTAATGCAAGGTCATCCGTCTTAATTTAACCTGTGACAGGTAAACCTTATATGCAACTCATGTGACAATTTCCACTAATTTAAGCTAACAGCATCAGACTTTAGATCTGATTGAATGAAAATTTGAGAATTCATGGGTTCAATTGAAAATAAAAATAGAATATATATCCAATTAAAAATACGAGTATAATATAAGGATGCAAAGTGCAATTAAACCTCTTTCTTTTTTTCTTCTCTTTACTAGTTTAACTGAAGTGCAATATTCCATTCGATAATGCATGGATTAGATTAAATAAGGAATCAATTAGTTTCGATGGGAGCGCTGGATCAGAAAGATTGCAGTGGAGCTTGCTGCAGGTTAAATGTACAATCTAGTTTTGATATGCTAAATTTAATGAAATTACAGTGTCTTGAGCCGTGCACATATACTTTATACAGTATACTCAATATAACTGAAAATTGCCGTCAACCAAAATAAAAATAAAAATAAAAAAAAAAAAATATAGGGTAGCCCAATTTGCGTTGGTTTAATTAGGTCCAACCGTCCAAGTCTCCTGGTGGAAATGAAAATTATCAGATTTTTTTTTAATTTGTTTTTTGCCCTTTTTCTAGTGTTTGATAATGTACCATTTAATTAAAAAAAAAAAAAAAAAGTAGTCAAAGATTCACTAAAAATCTTAAGTGAAAAAATTCTACTAAAAATAATCATTGAATGCAGACTATTTTTAATACTTGAAATACTGTTTTCAGATTTACAAATTCAATCGCTTAAAATTTTCAATACTTAATTTTCAATCAAACGAATCCATATAGTTAGTTTTAATTGACCGCATAAGGAAATTTTGAGGCCACATTTGTTATGCAGGACTAAGGGCGAGAATGGGTTTGACTAAACTAATAATCCATTTT